>ML120481.1:157721-198710 GCA_003788595.2 Choiromyces venosus 120613-1 | reverse complement strand
CGAGTGAAAGCGCAGAAGGGAACAAAATCAATACTCGGAATGAAGGTGCTGATGTGGGTGACGCATTCGGAGCGACCATTACGGGCCGACGAGCTGTGTCGTGCCATGGGAGTGGAGGTTGGATCTACCGATTTCGATCTCGAAAATGTTCCAACATTGCGGACACTCCTAGGAGCTTCTCTGGGTCTTGTCACTGTCGAGGCATCTTCTTCTACCGTCAGACTGATACATTTCACTCTTCAAGAGTATCTGTCAGGATGATGCGACCCTCTTCGGTAGCCCCCACTCTTCAATTGCCGAGGTTTGCTTGACATACCTCAATTCTCAATGTATCCGTGACCTTTCGCCAACTCTTTGTTTAGCCGCGTCAATTATTCCGCTTCTAGAATATGCTTCTTGTTAGTGGGTAAAGCACGCGGGAAATGAGATGACGGAGATTGTGAAAACACTTGCGCTAAGACTGTTGGATGGATTTGAGGAGCACATCTCTGCTCAGCTTGTACTATGGCGTTATGTTGAAGAAATACGTGGGTGGAACGTATCCTATGACTCGGTGGGCCGGGTTACGGGATTTACAGGGCTACATGGGGCAGTATCTTTTGGAATCCTTGAGATAGTTGTTGCTGTATTGGGGGTGAAGGAATGGGATTTCAATGCAATTGATAGCACAGGCAGTACGGCACTCATATGGGCAGCTGGAAGAGGGTATGAAGATGTAGTTAAGTTGCTGTTGACGCGAGAGGACGTCAATCCCAACACGCGAGACACCGATTATGGCCGAACACCGCTCTGTTGGGCGGCTCGGAATGGTTATGAGGCGGTAGTAAAAACACTTTTGGCACGAGAGGACGTCAATCCCAACACGCCAGACACCTTTATTGGCCAAACGCCGCTCTGTTGGGCGGCTGGGAGCGGCCATGAGGCGGTAGTAAAAACACTTTTGGCACGAGAGGACGTCAATCCCAACACGCCAGACACCGAATATGGCCGAACACCGCTCTTTTGGGCGGCTGAGAACGGTTGTGAGGCGGTAGTAAAAACACTTTTGGCACGAGAGGACGTCAATCCCAACACGCCAGCCACCTTCTATGGCCAAACGCCGCTCAATTGGGCGACTCGGAGCGGTCATGAGGCGGTAGTAAAAACACTTTTGGCACGAGAGGACATCAATCCCAACACGCCAGACACCCGTTGTGGCCAAACACCGCTTTGCTGGGCGGCTGGGAACGGTCATGAGGCGGTAGTAAAAACACTTTTGGCACGAGAGGACATCAATCCCAACACGCCAGACACCGAATATGGCCAAACACCGCTCTGTTGGGCGGCTCGGAACGGTCATGAGGCGGTAGTAAAAACACTTTTGGCACGAGAGGACATCAATCCCAACACGCCAGACACCCTCTATGGCCAAACACCGCTCTGTTGGGCGGCTCGGAACGGCCATGAGGCGGTAGTAAAAACACTTTTGGCACGAGAGGACATCAATCCCAACACGCCAGACACCAAATATGGCCAAACACCGCTCTGTTGGGCGGCTCGGAACGGCCATGAGGCGGTAGTAAAAACACTTTTGGCACGAGAGGACGTCAATCCCAACACGCCAGACACCAAATATGGCCTAACACCGCTCTGTTGGGCGGCTCGGAAAGGCCATGAGGCGGTAGTAAAAACACTTTTGGCACGAGAGGACGTCAATCCCAACACGCCAGACACCGAATATGGCCAAACACCGCTCTGTTGGGCGGCTCAGAGCGGTCATGAGGCGGTAGTAAAAACACTTTTGGCACGAGAGGACGTCAATCCCAACACGCCAGACACCGAATATGGCCAAACACCGCTCTGTTGGGCGGCTCGGAAAGGCCATGAGGCGGTAGTAAAAACACTTTTGGCACGAGAGGACGTCAATCCCAACACGCCAGACACCGAATATGGCCAAACACCGCTCTGTTGGGCGGCTCGGAACGGCCATGAGGCGGTAGTAAAAACACTTTTGGCACGAGAGGACGTCAATCCCAACACGCCAGACACCAAATATGGCCAAACACCGCTCTGTTGGGCGGCTCAGAACGGCCATGAGGCGGTAGTAAAAACACTTTTGGCACGAGAGGACGTCAATCCCAACACGCCAGACACCGAATATGGCCAAACACCGCTCTGTTGGGCGGCTCGGAAAGGCCGTGAGGCGGTAGTAAAAATGCTTTTGGCACGAGAGGACGTCAATCCCAACACGCCAGACACCGAATATGGCCAAACACCGCTCTGTTGGGCGGCTCGGAACGGTCATGAGGCGGTAGTAAAAACACTTTTGGCACGAGAGGACGTCAATCCCAACACGCCAGACACCAAATATGGCCAAACACCGCTCAGTTGGGCGGCTCGGAACGGTCATGAGGCGGTAGTAAAAACACTTTTGGCACGAGAGGACGTCAATCCCAACACGCCAGACACCGAATGTGGCCTAACACCGCTTTGTTGGGCGGCTGAGAACGGCTGTGAGGCAGTAGTAAAAACACTTTTGGCACGAGAGGGCGTCAATCCCAACACGCCAGACACCAAATTTGGCCGAACACCGCTCTGTTTGGCGGCTCGGAGAGGCCATGAAGCGGTAATAAAAACACTATTGGCACAAGAAGATGTCCGCAGCGACACACCTGATAATTTGGGCGAAACGCCCCTTTCCATGGCCCTCTCCGGAGGACACAATCAAATTGTGAAGATACTGCAGGAAAATATCAGTCGCAGCTCCGACCCCGCTCATGATGGAGGCCAAGCAGTAACCCGGCAGTCTGCTGAGCATGGGTAGGAGTATGCTGCGGGGATGCCGCGCGGTGGTAGTGATCTTGGCCCCGACATCACATACCTTGAGGGACCAAATGTACATTCATCAACTAACCCCAAGAAGCGTAAACGGATATCGGACTACGATGAATGACTCTTCCTTTCTGGCCCGCCACCGCTTCTCATCTAAACAAATATGCTCATCTTCACCCGCCCCCGAGTGGCCGACGAGGCTTTCAACCGTTGCGGGAACCTGACACCCTCACAACCTTCAATCAACTCTCCCGGTTGCTTTGGATCGGTATTTCATAACTCCTCTTTCTTTTGAAATTTTGGCGTTTCTCATCCACATCTTTCTCTCTTTGCAACCAATCATATTCTCATTCCATTACTGATTCCCGAGGCATGGGATTTGTGTTAATATAGCCTCTATCGATTCAGATGTAAATAGAGTTTGATACCTGGCGTTTTCTACTTTTAATTCTTCATTTTCTGTTCCTTTACATCTCTACATCTTTCCACCTTCTTTTCTTTTTCGATTGGCGTTCTGGTTAGACTTGGTGCATCTTTTCATTTTTTGATCCGAATCCTTGTACTTCCGAATCTTAGTCTTGAGTTTTGTCGAAAATGGTGTACTACATACGCCATTGCCGTGAAATGGCTCTCATTTGAACCTCAATATCAAGCTAATGAAGCTCATTTATATATTGACTGATATCGTATGACAGCCCGTCCATCTTCTCCCCCTGATTCATCTCTTGATACCCATCGTGTACTGTACTGTACAAGTAAGTTAGACATCAACTACCTCTTTTAACAAACCTTCTTACTGCCATACCGCGATACCAGTTCATTCATTCATTATTATCATTAATTCGTTTATATTAAATTTAATAACCCGTCAAGTACTTGTACGTTACATTATATGTTATCAAAAAAAAAAGAGAAAAATAATCAACTCCATCCTTAACCCTAAGTTCTTCCTTCCATAATGGAAGAAAAAAAATTAATAATCCCAGCAAGCGGTGGAAATATAATTGTGCAAAGTCGGAACTTCGCTATTGATCCTGTCCCCCATACGTGAGAGTAAAGTACTGTATTGTACACAATCCGGTTCATGGCGGGTCGATTGCGGTACCATGGAGAAACAATCTTGACCTCCCCCGCCCGGAATCTTTGGTGCCCACTGTGCTACCTGATATGGGAATCTACCGCTATCGCGATAAAGTTCCTTCTCCCCCACCCCCACTCCCTACCAAAAAAAAAAAGGAAAAATCCTCCTTTTGATAGACACATCAACGGGGCACTAGAAGGACAAAACGGGGTCCCAGCCTAGATCGAAGAGGTAGAGAAGGTTCACTTCTCCGAAGGGGGCAAAAGCGTAAAAACGGGAAGGGTAAATCGAAAGGGGAACAAACACTACAAGGAGTGGGCAAAATGCCGCTCGCACACCAGGTAGTCGAATAGTCGTTCGAAGGGGAAAATGAACCGTCGGAGGGAATCATACTCGAGAAGGAAGCGAAAGAAACCGTAAAAAAGAGAAACAAAAATATACAGTATTCGCGTTCGTCGTTGATGTTCTGTCCGTCGGTCCTCTCTTGTCTATCTTTGTAAAAATTGTGGGGTTGGTCATTATAAAGGGATCCACGATACGGGAATCCACAAAAGAGAAACGATGTCCCATCGGCGAAACCTAGCTACAACTACCTAGGTCTACAAAACAAAACCCCAAACCACTTTTCGTCACCACAGTACCTTCAGCACCACAGCACAAAAATCAGAGCACAACCAATCTTTACAATACCAGAATTGACATTGCTGGCGCTAGTCCAGTTCACTAGAGTAAAAACAATCATAATCTCCAACGCACAGTTTGCAAAAGCTTGATTAAACTTTAACTTTTCAAAAAGAAAAAAAAATTGGAAGGAAGAAGCGCTGGTTTATGGGTTGTATTTGGTAAGTAGTCAGTCACTGTTCATGATATAGTATTATGCGTGCGAATATCAGGAATACAGGTACTGTAATAAGTTAGGATATACATGTTTTCTTTGGGGAGGTGTTGGCTACAGTGTTGGAGGAGGTCTCGGAGGTGAAGATTGCGTCTAGCAGGCAGTTTAGCTCCTGCGCTGCGATTTGGCACATTTTAGTGTGCAGTCCTTTACCCATTTCTGTTCCACCGCGGGCGAGGAGGACGGAGCCATCTTTGTAGATGTGCATCAGCGCACCAGCTTGGTTAAGGTGCACTGCCGTGGCGAAGGATAGACCAAACTTCGTCGGAATTAAAGAAATTCCCCCCTTCCATTTATGCGTGCGGTTGAACTCCGACTTGCTGAACACAGGCACCATAGTCGGATTCAGCCTTCAATTGAGTAATAATCTGCGGAACGTGCTAGTCTTCCAGAGGTTGAAGGAACGGCGTCAACTGGCCCTCCTTGTATAAATTCTTCAAGCGGAGCTGGTCGACCGACATTTTCAAGTGATCGGCGATGGCAGTCAGAACGCATTCTGCAATATATTGACCTTGTGGAGCGCCAAAACCGCGGAAAGCAGTGTTAGAGTGAGTGTTTGTCTTGCAGATGTGGCCGCGGAGGTGAACGTGCAGAATCTAGTAGCAGCTGTCCATGTGCGTGAGTGCACGGTCCATGACGGCGTCATTGAGATCTTGAGAGTATCCGGCATTGTTGTAGATGTCTGCGTCAAGGACTTTGAGCATTCCTTCTTTTGAAACACCAACTTTCTAGTGTGCCTGAAAGGGATTTCGTTGACCGGAGGTCAACCTATTACCATTATTGTCAGTATCACTTGGGGAATCATAGGTAGAAGAAAAACATACATATCCTCATCACAGTTAAGCATGCACCTAATCAGCCGTCCAACCTTCTTCGCGGCCACCGCAAGAATACAAGCCAATTGCATCGACCTACTCTCCTTACCACCAAATCCACCACCCATCCTCTTTACCTTCGCCACGATCCTAGAACTAGGGGCGCCAGTAACCTGCAAAACAAACTCTTGCGTCTCCATGATATTCTGAGTACTAGACCAGACTTCCATCTCCTCGTCATCCGGTCTCGGAATCACCGCAGCAGCAATAGTCTCGAGGCAGTACTCCTATCCATCCATTCTAGAAACGCCCTCATAGACAAAGTCACAATCCTTGAAAGCTTCAGCGGTAGACTTTCCTCGAGCGAGCATCTCCCCACGTGGGAAGAAGGATTTCGCAGCAATTGCCTTGGAGATGGTCAAGATCGGTGGTAACTCCTCATACTGAACGTCAACCAACTGTGCCGTTGCTTGGGCAATAGCTGCAGACTCGGCATAAATCATACTAATCGACTGACCATGCGAGTGCACAAAGTCCTCCGCAAAGAATGACTCGCCTTTCTTAAACGACCCCAGAGATTGCGCTCGTCATCGAGGTCTTTGACATCGACAACGCCAATCACATCGGGTACTTGTAGCGCAGGGGTAAAATCGACTTGGACAAGCTTGGCATAAGCCTTCTTCGACAATACAAGACCTCCGAAGAGCTGGCCTTCAATGCTCGGCATATCATCGATGTACTCGGCTTCTCCGGTAGCCTATTTCAAACCGGGCAAGTACGGGATTTGCTTTCCAACAACTCTCTGTTCGTATGGGTTGTCATTACCCCTTGATCCATACGAAATACCGCGGTGAATCTCTTCAATGACTTCATGATCGACTTGCTGCACTTGGGTTCCAAGCTCCAATTCCGCAGCGACTTCATGCCAGAGACGGAAGAAGACCGAGCACACGAGCGTCTTACGGTAAGTCGGCATACCACCGGGCACGGTAAAGCCAAGTGGGAGATCCTTAGGATAATTAGCCCATCGTGAAATATAACTCGGTAGGGTTAGGGTTACCTTTCCATTGCCGCCACGGGACCTTTGAGGGTGGTATTGTCAAACTACTTCTTGCCGAGGAGTGCCTCCATAAAGTTAGTGTTCTTTGCCTCGACTGTTTTTGGGGTCATTCTACTCTCATTGGTGAAGACTAATTAGCGGTGGGATAATGTACAAACCCTCCGTGAGCAAGTGAGATATCCGTAACAACACTACTCTCATCGAGAACAACCCTGAGCCCAGCTGTGACAATAGCAATATCATCATCCCCTCGCTTAGCCTCCTTGTAAAACTTGATAACCTCCCGAGTGCCCTCTGCCGGTAGTGGAATTGTCAACTTTGTGATGATAGCATCCGCCGGTATTGCCGTCGCCTTGTAGGCGACAAAGTACTCCTCATCGGCAACGGAAACTCGCCACGAGTCTCTGACTGAGCAGTAAGAACAGTACCAGAAGCGATGAGCATGGGGTTAAGATCCGAGATCGGTGAAGTAGTAACAATGTTTCCAGTAGGCGTAGCAGTATTCCAAATCTACCGCCACATCAGCCTTATCTAGCAACCAAGCAGGAGGAGGGGAGCAAACCTGTCTACCGGCAAAATACCTCAACTACTTCCTAATAGCCTCGAGGACAAATCCTCTCTCACCCAACTTCTTGTACCCCTCTAAACACGCCATTTCCGGTACCGTCAGGGAGGTATTCCCACCAATGACGACTTGTCTTTTCTCCTCGTCGACGGAGAATCCCTTGAGGCCTTCAATATCACCGACATATCCCGACACTCCATACTTCTCGTGCTTGAACTTGACCTCAACCTGCACTTCACTGCTCCCAGCGACAATCTTTGCAGACGGGTACACGTGCTTGAGCTCAACGAATAGCTCAATAGCAGTAGGCCTAAACCAGACCTTTTTCTCATTCCCGTAGAAGATAGGCTGCTTAGTGTATTTCCTGAGTGCGGGCGGGTATATAATCTCGGTATGTGGCTCATAAGACTTAAAGTTGAATTGCGGGAATGAGTATTTACCCCCGAGTACATCGACTTCGGTAGCAGCTTTATTCCCGCCAGTGGGTAATTGACAGCAGTCATCGCGCCTGCAAGTTTTCAGCGGAGCGCCATACGTAGCGCTGGAAAGTGGGACTTCTTCGGTCTCCGATACTCGTTTCGCTGGAGATCTCCACTTCATCACTCGAGCTCTCATCCGCCAATGACTTTACTGCTGCAGCAGGTGTATATTTACAGCACCCACTGGGACGTCCGCAACTGCCGGTTCCGGATCCCTTCGTTCCGGAGATGTAATTCCCGCCCAATTCCCCTTCAGCTTTTGACTTTTTCCCCTCAAACATAACGCCGCCCTCGTCCCCCTGCACGACGCTCTTCGCCGCATCAAGGATGGGTTTATACCCCGTACACTGACAAAGATTCCCCTCCAGCCCACCCTCCAACTGCACCATCTCCTCACTGAGCACATAGCGTCACGGGATCACACAGAATTCCGCAGAAGCGCATATAGACTCATGACGATACTGAGCGTGCAAAAGCTACACTGGGAGCCATGTAGCTTTGCAATTCGTTCTTGTAGAGGATGAGGATTCGCAGTGGTACCGAGTACTTCGATTGTGATTACGTGTTTAGTCTACCCTCCACTACCCAAACCCATCAGCACTGTACAAACTCAACCGCAAAGCGGAATTAAAGAAAGAGATAGAGAAATAAATAAATAAACCATTCAAAACCGGCGCCAAACAAGCATTAACCGCCAAATGCTCTATTCTCCCATCTCGTGCAATCTGCACAACAACAGTACAAGCCCACACCCGCCCTCTCCACACCCCAACTTCGTCCCCTTAGGTTTTCGCTGCGAATGGATAAAGTCCAATAACGTCGCTTCAGGATCTACATTTGTCAAAGTAATTTTCGTACAGTTGAGGTAGAAGTGTAAGCTCGAGGATGTGTACATGCTCCGTACGAGTGGGGATAAAGCTTCATCCGCGGTTGGTTGGTCTGCTGAGAGTTTCGGGGGGTCTAATTTTTTCTTGGTATCACAAAAGAGAAAAAGGGAAAGAAAAAAATTGAAATTGTTGCCTGGCTAGAAACGATGAAGATTGATGGTAGAAAGGAAGGAAAGAAGGTCGGAGCTTTATTTTACTTGCTTCACTTCACTTTCCTTTCCTATCCTTTACATACGATACTTTACTTCCCCTCCCGTCCCTTCGCTTCGCAGTGATTAAATTCGGTTTGCATCGGCCACCACTACCATCACCAATCACCACTGAAGCCACACTCTGAATCCGCAACCGCATTTTTGAAGTGGCGTCCATCCCGAACAAAGGTGGGCGGGATTACTACTGGTATTGGTTAACGGTAAGGATGGGGAGGGGGGTTGTTCTGCTTTCTTCCTTTCCCTTCCCTTCCCCAACCTGTTTGCTTTTTTTTTGTTCTGCTTACGTTACGATGTTCCCGTTTAGTTCCCGCTTTTGCTGGCTACAGTATTATATCAGAGGACTGTGGGGGTGTTTTCCCAGTCAATTGTTTTCTGTATACTGAGTACAGTAGATTTCTTGTTAACACTCGCTAGTTCGATGTAGTTAGGGTGCAGTGTTATTGGGTGTCTGGTGTAGGGAGTGGACTGCTTGGGTTGAGTGGTAACAACCAACCTCTCCTCAAAAAAAACACACTACAGACACACCACGGGTACACACGAAAAATGGAGACTACGGAACTCGATAGACACCACGAACACTACAGACGAGTTTTCGGATGACAACTATATCTAGCTAGACTACTCACGAAGGACTGTGATACGACAGCCTAGCTAAATACAATTGTGTTTTCTCTTCTTCTTTCGGTTCTCCTTTTCGTCTTCTTTCTTTTCTTTTCTTTCCTTCCGTGAGGTGTCGACTACCTTGTTTTACGAACCAGGGGAGGAAGCTAGTTGTGTTTTTGTCTTTTCCCTAGGGACCCGGAACGGTGCTCTCAGTACGATAAATTTCATGGTTACAAGAAACAGTGCGATAAATTACTTTACACTCCCTATTCCGAGTTGCTTTACCCTATCATACTCCCGCTGGCAGGTAGGTATGATAGGTAGGTAAGCAGTGATCAGTAGCAGAATTGCAAATTACTCGTAGTCCTAGTTAATAACATATCCGGACTAATCCAATTTGTCCGTATCATACAACTAATTGGTCTACATTTGGTATCCCCGCAATTTCCGATCTCCAATCGCCTACCCAACACCCAGCAGGCAGTTCGAGGAGGGCACTCCATCGTACACTCCTGTCCGGAAAGTTCTCGTAACTCCCCAGGTATTTGTGGCGGTTTTGTGGTAGTGATGAGTACCTCTATCAACCACTACATGTATCATATCATGAAAGACCCGAAGACACTGACACTGTAAGATTCCCCAAACTACCGTACCATCTTAAAATTATGCCCCCCTTCGAAAACGCGCCCCCTCCGATAGGCCCCCCCCCAAATAGGAGGAAGAAAAAAAAAAATTTTCAAGCCTTGAACTGCAGGTTGAATCTTCTCCAGTTACATGCAATTAATAGCCACAGTACATCATCACTGCCACAAAACCGCCACAAAACCGCCACAATACCTAGGGGGTTACGAGAACTTTCCGGACAGGAGTGTACTTCCCCCCTACCACCCCCCACCCCCCATTGAATCAAATCAATCAATAAATTCCTGCACAACCACTCACTCGCCACTAGTAGACTACCTTCCAGCACCCATCAAGTATGAGTAAAGTCAGCTTCTTAATGAATGAATGAAATATTTCTCGTTGTTTTGAAAATAAGGGCAGTGGACTCAGACTTGCTTATTGTCAACCCCGTGATATGCCTGCATTGTCCAGTTTCCATCCAGTAGCATGTAGTACGCGAGGCCCGGTGAAATAAAAATTTAATAAGGGTTGGTTTTATCCCTTGGCACTCCATACCGTAGAACCCCCTGCCCCCCAAAGGACGGAAGGAAACCGATCCACTAGCTACAACTCTGCTATGCATCACCGAAACAAATCTATAACCTATTCACATCATCTTTTCGCAATGCAACCTGTACAAGAATAAAAAAATCAGATTTTAACAAGTACAGTAAACTAACAAAGATACGTTCTACCGGCAGCCAACCACATACACCTCACATATAGGATAAACTATAATCCGAGCTCCCCGCAAATGCAAATCCCAGAAGTAAACAAATGCAGAATTACCCCCCCGGTATATTCAAGTGCTTAGTCAAAGTCTATTCCTTTAACACACCCAGGAGGAGTGCATCCCAAAATATATAAAAAATTTCAATGTTTCTGAGTACAGGACTGTACTTTTATTATAAGTACCGTTTGAATGTGACTGTATGTCTAACTACTATCCAGAGATGCATCACCCCTACCTTCTTTCATCAACTTAGGTCACCCCTCCCCCACAATTCACGTGGTAAAAGTAGCATATCATCTCCTCAACCAAGTATTCAACGTCTATCGACAATACTCCTATCCTAGAGTCAAAACTGTAGTCCGGCGTTCGAAACTCGAGTGATAGCACATGATACCCTTCATTCTCCAATAAAGAAGATCCTGGAAGAGAGGCGGGTTTCGCTTCGTAGTTGCTCACCCGATGTATTATGTTAATGCATAGTCTGGCGAAGCTGAGTTTGAGGCATTGCTAGGGTAGGGGGTGTAGTTTGGGATTACCTAGAGGATATATCACACTTGAAGACCTCTGCAAATCTTCTGTTATTTATTTTATATTTGATATTTCTCTGCTTACCAATCCTGAACATGTATGGAATTTCTGTAAGATTTCTTGGAAGTGGATTTCCTTGAGGACTTGTTTCTCAAGTTGCACGCTTTGGTGGTTTGGTTGGAAATTTGGGGGGATGGGGATAAGTTGGGTACTGGATGAGCTGGAAATTCAACATTAGGGGTCTGGTAGGGTAGATACTAGCAGTCAGGATAAAGTGGAAGTTACTGTGGATGGAACCCAGATGTCAGGACTGAATGTAGATGAGAGAGCATTCCTAAGTTAACTCTATGGCCGGAATGATATAATTATATCCAAAAGGGATCGATTACAACATGGTTCATGTACCGTATTTATCAGAAAGGCGATAGTATATACTCTAGAGTCCTCTAATTTCTCAAGACATCCAATGTATTGGTATTTCCTTGGCGTGGAAATGATTGGACAGTGATCGTCACACAACAAGCCTCATCACCCCCGCTTCTTCAGCTGGACCCATACAGATACAAGCAGAACGTTCACAAACCCTCTCCTTTTCCCTTCAAATCACGGTACTATATTATCTACATTTTAGCTAATATTCCCGACATAAATCATGGCAGAGGCTACTTATACACGATCGGTCACTATGGGGGACAATAATGCAATAGGGAGTTACAACAATACATTCAACCAAACATTCACATTGTTGGACGAGGATGCGCAGATTATGCGATGGATCTCCCCACTGGAACCGCAACACCGACATCAAGGCGTGCGCACCGAACGATTTGGTAGTGTTGGGGATTGGCTTTTGGAAATGAAGGAGTTTCGGGATTGGAGGACTCGAAGAAGCAATGGGGGAACAGATGAAGCTGTCTTGTTTTGTTTCGGAAATCCAGGGGTAGGGAAAACTTATCTGAGGTATGTGGAGAGTGAGCCCTTTAAAGAAGTGACTGCCATTAACGACAGGGGAAAAAAAAATAGCTCCCTAGTGATCGACAGGCTCTGCGATCAGGCAAGGACAGACGATATTGCCGTCGCGTGTTTGTACTGCGACTTTCTTACTCAACAAGATCAGACAATCACGAACATGATGGGAGCAATTCTGAAGCAGCTGCTGGGGAAAGCGGGAATTCCGGAGAATATACGGGAGGCGTATCGAAAAGGGAAAACCGAAGTTAGTGGTCGGGGTCTGCTACTTCCAGATCTGGTGGGAATGCTGAAGTCCACAATCGCATTGTTACCCCAAACTTTCATCTGTATAGATGCCCTTGACGAATGCTTGCCAAGGTACCTGCCGGAACTTCTTGAGTCTCTGAGAGATATTGTTCGGGAGTCACCCACGACGAGAATATTCCTTACCGGAAGGCCCCATGTCAGAGAAGATATCCGAAGATGTTTTGCCAAAGCGGTTATGCTTCCGATTAGTCCTAACATGGATGACATCAGGAGTTATCTACAAATGAGGTTAGCCAGAGATCCCGAATCGGATGCAATGAGTGATGATTTACGAGCGGATATCATGAGGATTATCCCGGAAAAGATATCAGACATGTGCGTAGGAATATCTTGCTTTTCGACTCTCTGAATGGTGATATGCTCACTACAATATATATGCAGATTCCTCCTCGTTTCACTTACCATCGACGCGATTTTAGGAGAGATCACGGTTCGTCAAAGAAGAAAGAAGCTTGAAGAGATGACACAAGGGAACGGACTGAGCGACGCATATACGGCCACTCTAAATCGAGTGAAAGCGCAGAAGGGAACAAAATCAATACTCGGAATGAAGGTGCTGATGTGGGTGACGCATTCGGAGCGACCATTACAGGCCGACGAGCTGTGTCGTGCCATGGGAGTGGAGGTTGGATCTACCGATTTCGATCTCGAAAATGTTCCAACATTGCGGACACTCCTAGGAGCTTCTCTGGGTCTTGTCACTGTCGAGGCATCTTCTTCTACCGTCAGACTGATACATTTTACTCTTCAAGAGTATCTCTCAGGAGATCCGACCCTCTTCGGTAGCCCCCACTCTTCAATTGCCGAGGTTTGCTTGACATACCTCAATTCTCAATGTATCCGTAACCTTTCGCCAACTCTTTGCTTAGACGCGCCAATTATTCCGCTTCTAGAATATGCTTCCTGCCAGTGGGCAAAGCACGCGGGAAATGAGATGACGGAGAATGTGAAAACACTTGCGCTAAGACTGTTGGATGGATTTGAGGAGCACATCTCTGCTCAGCTTGTACTATGGCGTTATGGTCAAGAAATACGTAGGTGGAACATATCCTATGACTCGGTGGGCCGGGTTACGGGATTTACAGGGCTCCATGGAGCAGTATCTTTTGGAATCCTTGAGATAGTTGTTGCTGTATTGGGGGTGAAGGAATGGGATCTCAATGCAATTGATAGCACAGGCAGTACGGCACTCATATGGGCAGCTGGAAGAGGGCATGAAGATGTAGTAAAGTTGCTGCTGACGCGAGAGGACGTCAATCCCAACACGCCAGACACCAAATATGGCCGAACACCGCTCTGTTGGGCGGCTCGGAATGGCCATGAGGCGGTAGTAAAAACACTTTTGGCACGAGAGGACGTCAATCCCAACACGCCAGCCACCTTCAATGGCCAAACGCCGCTCTGCTGGGCGGCTCGGAGCGGTCATGAGGCGGTAGTAAAAACACTTTTGGCACGAGAGGACATCAATCCCAACACGCCAGACACCGAATATGGCGGAACACCGCTCTTTTGGGCGGCTGAGAACGGCCGTGAGGCGGTAGTAAAAACACTTTTGGCACGAGAGGACGTCAATCGCAACACGCCAGCCACCTTCAATGGCCAAACGCCGCTCAATTGCGCGACTCGGAGCGGTCATGAGGCGGTAGTAAAAACACTTTTGGCACGAGAGGACATCAATCCCAACACGCCAGACACCAGATATGGCCAAACACCGCTTTGTTGGGCGGCTGAGAACGGCCGTGAGGCGGTAGTAAAAACACTTTTGGCACGAGAGGATGTCAATCCCAACAGGCCAGACACCAAATATGGCCAAACACCGCTCTGTTGGGCGGCTCGGAACGGCCATGAGGCGGTAGTAAAAACACTTTTGGCACGAGAGGACATCAATCCCAACACGCCAGACACCAAATATGGCCAAACACCGCTCTGTTGGGCGGCTCAGAACGGCCATGAGGCGGTAGTAAAAACACTTTTGGCACGAGAGGACATCAATCCCAACACGCCAGACACCAGATATGGCCAAACACCGCTCTGTTGGGCGGCTGAGAACGGCCATGAGGCGGTAGTAAAAACGCTTTTGGCACGAGAGGACATCAATCCCAACACGCCAGACACCAAATATGGCCAAACACCGCTCTGTTGGGCGGCTCAGAATGGCCATGAGGCGGTAGTAAAAACACTTTTGGCACGAGAGGACGTCAATCCCAACACGCCAGACACCAAATATGGCCAAACACCGCTCTGCTGGGCGGCTGAGAACGGCCATGAGGCGGTAGTAAAAACACTTTTGGCACGAGAGGACGTCAATCCCAACACGCCAGACACCGAATATGGCCAAACACCGCTCTGTTGGGCGGCTGAGAACGGCCATGAGGCGGTAGTAAAAACACTTTTAGCACGAGAGGACGTCAATCCCAACACGCCAGACACCAAATATGGCCAAACACCGCTCTGTTGGGCGGCTGAGAACGGCCATGAGGCGGTAGTAAAAACACTTTTGGCACGAGAGGATGTCAATCCCAACACGCCAGACACCAAATATGGCCAAACACCGCTCTGTTGGGCGGCTCGGAACGGCCATGAGGCGGTAGTAAAAACACTTTTGGCACGAGAGGACGTCAATCCCAACACGCCAGACACCAGATATGGCCAAACACCGCTCTGTTGGGCGGCTGAGAACGGCCATGAGGCGGTAGTAAAAACACTTTTGGCACGAGAGGACGTCAATCCCAACACGCCAGACACCGAATATGGCCAAACACCGCTCTGTTGGGCGGCTGAGAACGGCCATGAGGCGGTAGTAAAAACACTTTTGGCACGAGAGGACGTCAATCCCAACACGCCAGACACCAGATATGGCCAAACACCGCTCTGTTGGGCGGCTCGGAACGGTCATGAGGCAGTAGTAAAAGCACTTTTGGCACGAGAGGACGTCAATCCCAACATGCCAGACACCATTTATGGCCGAACACCGCTCGGTTGGGCGGCTCGGAAAGGCCATGAAGCGGTAATAAAAACACTATTGGCACAAGAAGGTGTCCACACCAACACACCTGACAATTTAGACAAAACGCCCCTTTCCATGGCCCACTCCAGAGGACGCAATCAAATTGTGAAGATACTGCAGAAAAAGATCAGTCACATCTCCAACCCCACTCAATATGGAGGCCAAGCAGTAACCCCGCAGTCTGCTGGGCACGGGTGGGAGTATACTGCGGGGATGCTGCGCGGTGGTAGTGATCTTGGTCCCGACATCACAGACCCTGAGCAACCAAATGTAAATTTATCAACTAACCCCAAGAAGCGTAAACGGATATCGAGCTACGATGAATGACTCTTCCTTTTTGGATCGCCACCGCTTCTCAGCTGAACAAATATACTCATCTTCACCCATCCCCTAGTGGCCGCCGAGGTTTTCAACCGTTGCCGGAACCTGACACCCACCCTCACAACCTTCAATCAACTCTCCCGGTTGCGTTGGATCGGTATTTGATAATCTCCTCTTTCTTTCGAAATTTTGGCGTTTCTCATCTACATCTTTCTTTCTTTGCAACGAATTATATTCTCACTCCATTACTGATTCCCAAGGCATGGGATTTGTACCAACATGGCCTCTATCGATTTAGATGTAAATAGAGTTTGATACCGGGCGTTTTTTACTTTTAATTCTTTATTTTCTTTTCCTTTACATCTCTACATCTTTCCATCTTCTTTTCCTTTCTTTTCGATTGGCGTTCTGGTTAGACTTGTTGCATCTTCTCATTTTTTTTCTTGATCCTCATCCTTGTATTTCCTAATCTGAGTCTTGAGTTTTATCGAAAGTGGTATATCATACTAGATGCGCCATTACGGTGAAATGGCTCTCAATTGAATCTCAATATCAAGCTAATGAAGTTCATTTATATGTTGACTGATATCGTATGACAGCCCGTCCATCTTCTCCCCCTGATTTGTCTCTCGATGCCCATCGTGTACTGTACAAGTAAGTTAGACATCAACTGTCTCTTTTAACAAACCTTCTTACCGCCATACCGCGACACTAGCTCATTCATTCATCATTATCATTAATCCGTTTATATTAAATTTAATAACTTGTCAAGTGCTCGTAAGCCACATTATATGTTACCAAAAAAAAAGAAGAAAAAAACAATCAAATATATCCCTAACCCTAAGTTCTTCCTTCCTTAATGGAGAAGAAGGAAAAAAAACAAAATTTAATAATCAGCAAGCGGTGCGAGTACAATTGTCCAAAGCCGGAACTTCGATATCGATCCTGTCCCCCGTACATGAAAGTAAAGTACTATATTGTACACAATCCGGTTCATGGCGGGTCGATTACGGTACCATGGAGGACACAATCTTGACCTCCCCAGCCCGGAATCTTCGGCAGCTACTGTGCTACCTGATAGGGGAATCTACCACCCCCCCCCCCCCACAAAAGAAAAAAAAAAAGAAAAAAGGAAAAATTCTCCTTCTAATACCACTTCAACGAGGTACTGAAAGGACAAAACGGGGTCCCAGCCTAGATCTCAGAGGTAGAGAAGGTTACCCCTCCGAAGGGGGCAAAAGCGTAAAAAATGGGGGGAAGGGTAAATCGAAAGGGGAACAAACACTACAAGGAGTGGGCAAAACACCGCTCGCACACCAGGTAGTCGAATGGTTGTTCGAAGGGGAAAATAAACAAAGGGAATCACACTCGAGAAGGAAGCAAAAGAAACCCGTAAAAAAGAGAAACAAAAATATACGGTATGATATTTGCGTTCGTCGTTGATGTTCTGTCTGTTGGTCGTCTCTTGCCGGTCTATGTAAAAACTGTGTAGTTGGTGCTTATAAAGGGATCCACGATACGGCAATCCACAAAAGTCAAACGATGTCCCATCGGCGAAACCTAGCTAGAGCTACCTAGGTTTACAAAATAAAACCCAGCTCTTGTCTGGCAAACCCCCAAACCACTTTTCGTCACCACAGTATCTTCAACACCACAGCACAAAAATCTGAGCACAACCAATCTTTACAATACCAGAATTGACATTGCCGGCGCTAGTCCAGTTCACCAGAGTAAAAAATCATAATCTCCAACGCACAGTTTGCAAAAGTTTGATTAAGCTTTAATTTTTCACAAAATCTTTTTTTTTGGAAGGGAGAAGTGCTGGTTTACGGGTTGTATTTGGTAAGTAGTTAGTCACTGTTCATGATATACAGCCAGTCGTCAGAAGTGTTCGTGAAACATGTCTTGCCTTACTAAGCAACCTTGCCAAAAAATGCCAGATTGCTAAGTTTGTCATGACCATGAAAGTTACTTGCTACGTACATACACTTAACACAATTTACAGAACCTGCTCCTCAATTTATTTGCTTTCATCTTTTAACTATGGTTTACCGATCCAGATATGCAAATCCTTCAGCACCAAAAAAAAAAAAAACTCCTAAAACCTTGCGAAAAGAGATGACCAACATTGAAAAAGGCATGATTATTGCCTTTTTCTACTGCCTCTGGAATATTGCCCTTGTTGCTCAACTTATTGGACAGCCTTGGACAACAGTTAAAAGTTTCCTTGCTCGAGCATATGAGTGCCAATCACTGGAAAATATTCCTTGCCCTGGTCACACCCCAGTTCTTAGCCATCAGCAGCATCACACAATTGTCCAGGCAGCCAAATCCAACCAGAAAATGACCAGATCTGGTTTCAGGGATAAATATGCACTGGGTATTTCCCTTTCAACAGGTAAAATTTGAACATCCTAGTACTGCCAGTAGTACTACCCTGAGTGATAGGATATGATTGACTAACAAACTGCAAATAAAATAGTGGATAGAGTACTCAGAGAGGCCAATATTAAGAAATGGCTAGCCAAATCAAGACCCAAGCTCAAGTCTGAGCATGTTGCTAAGAGATTGAAGTGGGCTACAGTTCATAAAGATTGGATAGTTGAGGATTTTGAAGGAGTTATTTGGAGTGATGAGTGCAGTGTGGAGAAATTCAAGGATCCAAGACAATAATGGGTTTTTAGAGAACCTGGAGAGAAGTGGTTAGCTGATTGTGTTCATCCAAAGGAGAAGAATAAGGGAATTTCTCTTATGGTTTGGGGGTGCTTTTAGGGTAAGAGAAAAGGTCCTTTAGTTCCTATTACTAAAAATATCAATAAGACCAGGTATATTAGGCTCTTGAGAAGGCATCTTTTTCCTGTTATTCATCAAATGATCTCTTTTGGTATGCAAGATATCCTTTTTCAGCAGGATAATTCTCCTGTTCATCAGGCTTATAATGTTATGAATTGGTTGGAGAGAAACTGTATTGAAGTTGAGGAACATCCCCCTTATTCCCCTGATTTAAATCCTATTGAGCATGCATGGGTTGAGCTTAAAAAGCGATTGCACCAGCAGTATCCTAGGATTGGTGATACTCCAGGAGGAAAGGAGGCTGTTAAGAAGAGGCTAGCACATGTATTACCATTAGTTTGGGAGACAATTCCTGAGGAGTTTTTTGAAAAGTTGTGGAAATCAATGCCTAATAGGGTAGCTGCAGTTTTGGAAGCAAGGGGAGGTTATACAAAGTATTAGATAGTATTAATGTTCTTTACTTCCTATTTCTATAATTTAATTTATCATTGCTGGTTGGTTGGTTGGCTCGCTCGCTCATTCTTTTACTCATTTGCTCGTTGACAATGCAACCCCACTACCCCACCGCACAGCCCTAGTATGGCGCAATCGCAATTAAACAGGTCTCAGATCACGAACACTTCTGACGACTGGCTGTATATAGTATTATGTGTGCGAATATCAGGAATACAGGTACTGTACTGTAATAAGTTAGGATATAAATGTTTTCTTTGGGGAGGTGTTGGTTACAGTGTTGGAGGTCTCGGAGGTGAGGATTGCATCTAGCGGGCAGTTTAGTTCCTGCGCTGCGATTTAGCACATTTTAGTGTACAGTCCTTGACCCATTTCTGCTCCACCGCGGGCAAGGAGGACGGAGCCATGGTTGTAGATGTGCACCAGTGCACCAGCTTGGTTAAGGTGCACTGACGTGGCGAAGGATAGACCAAACTTCGTCGGAATTAAAGAAATTCCCCACTTCTTCCACTTAGGCATGCGGTTGGACTCCTCGGCTTGCTGGACACAGGCATCATGGCCGGATTCGGCCTTCAATTGAGTAATAGTCTGCGGAACGTGCCAGTCTTCCAGGGGTTGGGGGAGGGGTGTCAACTGGCCCTCCATGTACAAATTCTTCAAGCGGAGCTTGTCGACCGACATTTTCAGTGATCGGCGGTGGCAGTCAGGATGCATCATGCAATATATTGACCTTGTGGAGCGCGGAAACCGCGGAAAGCAGTGTTAGAGTGAGTGTTTGTCTTGCAGACGTGGCCGCGGAGATGAACGTGTGGAATCCAGTAGCAGCTGCCCATGTGCGTGAGTGCACGGTCAATGACGGCGCCACTGAGATCTTGAGTGTATCCAGCATTGTTGTAGATGTCTGCGTCAAGGACTTTGAGCATTCCTTCTTTGAAACACCGACTTTCCAGTGTGCCTGAAAGGGATTTCGTTGACCGGAGGTCATCCGATTACCATTATTATCAGTATCACTCAGGGAATCATAGGTAGAAGAAAAACATACATATCCTCATCACAGTTAAGCATGCACCTAATCGGCCATCCAACCTTCATCGCAGCGACAGCGGGAATACGGGCCAATTGCACCGACCTACTCTCCTTACCACCAAATCCACCACCCATCCTCTTCTTTACCTTCACCACGATCCTAGAACTAGGGGCGCCAGTAACCTGCGAAACAAACTCTTGCTTCTCCATAATATTCTGAGTACTAGACCAGACTTCCATCTGTCCGTCATCCGATCTCGGAATCACCGCGGCAGCATTAGTCTCGAAGTAGAAGTACTCCTGTCCATCCATTCTAGAAATGCTCTCATAGACAAAGTCACAATCCTTGAAAGCTTCAGCGGTAGGTTTTCCTCGAATGAGCATCTTTCCATGCGGGAAGAAGGATTTCGCAGTAATTGCCTCGGAGATGGTCAAGATTGGCGGTAACTCCTCATACTGAACGTCAACTAATTGCGCCACTGCCTGGGCAATAGCTGCAGACACGGCATAAGCCATACCAATCGACTGACCATGCGAGTGCACAAAGTCCTTCGCAAAGAATGGCTCGCCTCCCTTAACCAACCCCAGAGATTGCGCTCGTCGTCGAGGTCATCGATATCGACGAAACCAATCACATCGGGTACTTGTAGCGCAGGGGTGAAATCGACTTTGACAAGCTTGGCATGAGCCTTCTTCGACAATACAAGACCTCCGAAGAGCTGGCCATCAATGCTCGGCATATCATCGATGTACTTGGCATCTCCGGTAACCTATTTCAAACCGGGAAAGTGCGGGATTTGCTTTCCAACAGCTCTCTGCTCGTATGGGTTGTCATTATCCCTTGATCCATACGAAATACCGCGGTGAATCTCTTCAATGACTTCATGATCGACTTGCTGCTCTTGGGTTCCAAGCTCCAATTCCGCAGCGACTTTGTGCCAGAGACGGAAGAAGACCGAGAATGCGAGCGTCTTACGGTAAGTCGGCATACCACCAGGCACGGTAAAGCCAAGCGGGAAATCCTTAAAATAATTAGCCCACTATGAAATATAACTCGGCAGGGTTAGGGTTACCTTTTCCATTGCCGCCTTGGCATCTTCGAGGACGGTATTGTCAAACCACTTCTTGCCGAGGGGTGCCTCCATAGTGTTCTTTGCCTCGACTGTTTTTGGGGCCATTCTACTCTCGTTAGGAAGACCAATTGATGGTGAGATAATATACAAACCCTCCGTAAGCCAGTGAGATATCCGTAACAATACTACTCTCATCGAGAACAACCCTGAACCTAGTTATGACAATAGCGATATCATCATCCTTTCGCTTGGCCTGCTTGTAAGACTTGATAACCTCCTCAGTAACCTTTGCCGGCAACGGAATAGTCAATTTTGTAATGATAGCACCCGCCGGTAGTGCCATCGTCCGATAGGCGACAAAGAACTCCTTCATCGGCAATGGAAACTCGCCACAGGTCTTGGGCTGGGCGGTAAGAATCATACCAAACGCGATGAGCACAGGGTTAAGATCCGAGATTGCGAAGTAGTAACAATGTTTCCAGCAGGCGTAGCAGTATTCCAAATCTACCGCCACATCAGCCCTATCTAGCAACCAAGCAGGAGGATAACAAACCTGTCTACCAGCAAAATACCTTAACTGCTTCTTAATAGCCTCGAGGATAAATCCCCTCTTACCCAACTTCTTGTGCCCCTCTAAACACGCCATTTCCAGTACCGTCAGGGAGGTATTCCCGCCAATGACGACTTCTCCTTTCTCCTCGTCGATGGAGAATCCCTTGAGACCTTCAATGTCACCGACATATACCGACACTCCATACTTCTCGTGCTTGAATTTGACCTCAACCTGCACTTCACTGCTCCCAGCGACAATCTTTGCAGACGGGTACACGTGCTTGAGCTCAACAAGTTACTCAGTAGCAGTAGGCCTAAACCAGACCTTTTTCTCATTCCCGTAGGGGATAGGCTGCTTAGTGTACTTCCTGAGTGCGGGCAGGTATATAATCTCGGCATGTGGCTCATAAGACTTCAAGTTGAATTGGGGGAATGAGTATTTACCCCCGAGGACATCGACTTCAGTAGTGGCTTTATTCCCACTGGAGGGTAATTGGTAGCAGTCATCGCACCCGCAAGTTTTCAGCAGTGCGCACCGGAAAGCGGGACTTCTTCGGTCTCTGTGATACACCTTTCGCTGGAGATCTCCGTTTCATCACTCGAACTCTCATCCGCCGATGGCTTTGCTGCTGCAGCAGGTGTATATTTACAGCACCCACTGGGACGTCCGCAACTGCCAGTTCCGGAACCCTTCGTTCCGGAGATGTAATTCCCGCCCAATTCCGCTTGAACTTTTCACTTTTTCCCCCCAAACACAACACCACCCAAGTCCTCCCGCACGAAGCTCTTCACCGCATCAAGGATGGGTTTATACCCAGTGCACTGACAAAGATTCCCCTCCAGCACACCCTCCAACTCCACCATCTCCTCACTGAGCACATACCGTCGTGTCACGGGATCATACGAATTCCCTAGAAGCGCATATAAACTCATGACGATACCAGGCGTGCAAAAACCACACTGGCAGCTTTGCAATTCGTTCTTGTAGAGGATGAGGATTCGCAGTGGTACCGAGTGCTTCAATTGTGATTACGTGTTTACCCTCCACTACCAAAATTCATCAGCACCGTACAAACTCAACCGCAGAGCGGAATTAAGGAAAGAGATAGAGAAATGAAGAAACAAACCACTAAAAACCGGCGCCAAACAAGCATTAACCGCCAAATGCTCTATCCTCCCACCATCCCGTACATCCTGCACAAAAACAGTACAAGCCCCACACCCGCTCTCTCTACACCCCAACTTCGTCCCCTTAAGTTTCCACTGCGAACGGATAAAGTCTAATAACGCCGCTTCAGGATCTACACTTGTCAAAGTAATTTTCGTACCGTTGAGGTAGAAGTGTAAACTCGAGGATGTGTATGTGCTTCATACAAGTGTGGATAAAGCCTCATTCACGGTTTGTTGGGCTGCAGAAGTTTTCGGGAGATTTTCTTTTTTTTTTTTTTTGGTAAAAGAAAGCAAAATGAAAAAGGGAAAGAAAAAAAAAATCGAGATTGTTGCCTGGCTAGAAAGGATGGAGATTGATGGCAGAAAGGAAGGCAAGAAGGGCAGAGCTTTATTTTACTTGCTTCACTTCACTTTCCTTTCCTATCCTCTACATATGATACAATACCTAGGCAAAAATCTTGGCGAAATGGCCTTTTACACAGGAAGTTGCCATTACTGATCACCCCTCCACACGTGCAATTACTTCAAAAATGCACACAACCTGCTCAATTACTCGAGTATTTTCACTTGATTTTAGCTTTTTTTCTAGATACCACTTATCAAGTTGATTTACTTTATGGTGTTTAGTTGTCAGGCTTCAAAGTTGACACTACCCGCCGCAATGGCAATTTTGTATGTAAAATGATACCGCATTATCTGGTGAAGGTCGTTTTCACGCTAAGATGTCAAAATAGTGTTACTCAGGATTTTCCACAGAGTAGCCTTTCCGGGTAGTTTTTTCCTTTAAACGAGTGGCAAAGGTCTCGAAAACTGCACCCTGTGGCAAAAATTTCTGAAAATCCCACCCCCAAAGGCTACTCTCCTCAAACGAGCTCGGATGTTAAGCCACACTTTCTTTTGACCTCCTAGCTTGAAAACGACCCTCACCAGATAATGCGGTACTCTTTGGCACATCAAAAACTTTGAGACTACATAATTTTTCTAAATCTTCACTAGATTGATTGTAAAAGCTCATTTCACCAAGACATTTGCGGAGGCGCTTTACTTCCCCTCCCATCCCTTCGCTTCGCCTTGATTAAATTCGGTTTGCATCGGTCACCACTACCATCACCAATCACTACCGAAGCCACACTCTGAATCCGCAACCACATTTTTGAAGTGGCGTCCATCCCAAATAAAGGTGGAGGGATTATTGTTGGTTCTAGCATTGTTTGTGACGTGGGCGGCCGGCTCGGTTAACGATAGTCTAAGGATGGGGACGGGGGTTGTTCTGGTTTCTTTGCCGTGTTCCCATTTGGTTCCCACTTTTGCTAGCTATAGTATCAGAGTACATACGATAAATTTCACGGTTACAAGAAAAGGTGCGATAAATTACTTTACCACTGCACATCCCGAGTTGCTTTACTGTATCACACGTACTCCCGCTGGCAGGTAAGTAGGTTGGTAGGTAAGCAGTGATCAGTAGCAGAATTGCAAATTACTCGTAGTCCTAGTTAATAACATATCCGCACTAATCCAATTCGTCCCTATCATACAACTAATTGGTCTACATTTGGTATCCCTGCAATTTCCGATCTCCAATCTGTTGAAGATTGAGGGTGATGAGGTACTTTCCCTCTGCTAAAATAGCGCAATAGGTAGTTAGAACTTGGGATAGTTATTTGGTTGTAATTGCGACACTCTTCCGACTATTATAGTCACATCATTTCTATTTTCAGATAACTTAGCTTTTGCATATACTTTCCTTTTATGAGTTTTATTTATAACAAGTGATGGACATAAGTGTCGTTGATTGTTAGAGTGTATCACAGTTACGTTTATGTTTTCACATC
Organism: Choiromyces venosus 120613-1; assembly: GCA_003788595.2. Lineage (NCBI taxonomy): Eukaryota > Fungi > Ascomycota > Pezizomycetes > Pezizales > Tuberaceae > Choiromyces > Choiromyces venosus. The sequence continues at coordinate 173,873 of ML120481.1, read as the reverse complement.
TTTCAGTCATAACTGTTTCTCGTTTCTGTGTATTTAAACACCGGGATATCGCACATAGTTCAATAAGAATAACAAGGATTACTCTTCGCTACGCTCTTTACCTATCTTAACCACTCTCTTTTCTACGCCCTGGTAATCATCTCAAAGTTGTTTCTCCATCGAGTTTTACCGCTCTTGCTGTTCTTCCAGTCAGCCGCACGCACCATTATCGATTACAATCGCCTACCCAACACCCAGCAGGCAGTTCGAGGAGGGCACTCTATCGTACACTCCTGTCCGGAAAGTTCTTGTAACCCCCCAGGTATTTGTGGCGGTTTTGTGGTAGTGATGATGTACCTCTATCAACCACTACATGTATCATATCATGAAAAACCCGAAGACACTGACACTATAAGATTCCCCAAACTACTGTACCATCTTAAAAATATGTCCCCCTTCGAAAACGCGCCCCCTCCGATAGGCCCCCCCCCCCCCAATAGAAAAGAAAGAAAAAAAGACAATTTTTCAAGCCTTGAACTGCTCGTTGAATCTTCTCCGGTTACATGCAATTAATAGCCACAATACATCATCACTGCCGCAAAACGGCCACAATACCTGGGGGGTTACGAGAACTTTCCCGACAGGAGTGTACACTTCCCCCCTACCACAACCTTGGGGACCTAGGGTCTGCTTACCAGCTTCGCTGAGCAGCCCCTTGGAGCAAATCCCCATTTTGTTAGCGGTGTACCAATCAGCTCTTATCTTATCTATACATGCCAAGGGATATCAAGATTAGTGAAAAATCAGATAAGAAATAGTGCTATAAAATATTTTTTGTTTTATATTGTGACTGTCTTGAAAACCCAACCTGTAACCTCTTGTGCACTTGTAAATATATAAACCAAACTGTGCAAATATTTTGTTTGCAATATTGGTATCAGATTGTCTATTCATAATCTGTTGCTTTGTTGGGTTTGTTATTGACTGGTAGGTTGGATTTTAACTTCCTCAATCATCATCTCTCCGTTTTATCACAAGTAGCTTGTAAACCTTATAGGGTTAATTGCTGGGTTGAAAAATGGCCCACAAACAAAAACAAAAATAAAACAAACATGGCCATGTCTCAAATCCATATCTGACCTTTCACTGATCTTGATATCCCTTGTCATTTATAGATAAGATAAGAGCTGATTGGTACACCGCTAACAAAATGGGGGGATTTGCTCCTAGGGGCTGCTTAGCCAAGCTGGTAAGCAGACCCTAGAGGTCCTAGGTGGCCCCCTACCACCCAATGAATCAAATCAATCAATAAATTCCTGCACAACCACTCATTCGCCACTAGTAGATTACCTTCCAGCACCCATCAAGTATGAATAAAGTCAGCTTCTTAATGAATGAAATATTTCTCGTTGTTTTGAAAATAAGGGTAGTGGACTCAGACTTGCTTATTGTCAATTTTGTGATATGCCTGCATTGTCCAGTTTCCATCCAGTAGTATGTAGTACGCGAGGCCTGGTGAAGTAAAAATTTACGGAAAACTCTCAGAATGCCCCCTCGGATAGGGACAAGGGTCTAATGTGCCCCACGCAACTACAATACCCTCTGAAACTAAGAAGTGTGTTTTTTCTTTCTTTACCTTCAATAGCAATATCCTATGACTAGTGACCCCTTATATGAAATAATCCCCAAGACCACTGGTTTAAAGTTCTTGGAGGTATTGAAAATAATTGAAATACCTTCCAACAGGTGCATTTGACTAGTGTTGTGATGGATTCAGGGTAGATAAAGGTTGGGATAGATTTTGGTTTGGGTGAGTACTGATACACTGCCGTACTCATTCGTAAAAACAGGTGAAAAGTGGCATTCAAGTTGGTGAAGGGCATTTTAGACCCTTGTCCCAATCCGAGGGGGCATTTTGAGAGTTTTCCGAAAAATTTAATAAGGGTTGGTTTTATCCCTTGGCACTCGATACCATAGAACCCCCTGCCCCGCCAAAGGACGGAAGGAAACCGATCCACTGGCTACAACTCTGCTATGCATCACCGAAACAAATCTATAACCTATTCACATCATCTTTTCGCAATACAACGTGTACAAGAATAAAAAAATCAGATCTTAATAAGTACAGTAAACTAACACAAAGACACATTCTACTAGCCGTTTTTTTAAGTCTCCGGAGTGTGAGTTACACGTTCTGGAGGCCAGGTTACGGTATCTCCCTCAATATTTGATGTTACAGTATTCTACGGCAAGGCCAGTGCACGGTATAGCGAGAATGCCCATACAAATAATCCCTGCCCTATACAATTGGGATGGGCATTCTCGCGTCACTGTGTTCTTGCTTGCCGTGGATTACTGTAGTGAGGCCTTCAATGGTACCGTAACTGAATCACCTCTGTCTTTCCCATTCCGGAGACTAAAAAAAAGACGGCTATAAGTACCCAGGGCCAACCACATACACCTCACTTATAGGATAAACTATAATCCGAGCTCCCCGCATATCCAAATCCCAGAAGTAAACAAATGCGGAATTCCCTCCCCTCGGCATATCCACGTGCTTAGTCAAGAATTGTTCCTTTAACATACCCAGGAGTAGTACATCCCAAAATATATAGAAGATTCCCATCCAGCCCACCCCCCAATTCCACCAGCTCCTCACCGAGCGCATACCGTCGCGTCACGGGGTCGTACGAATTCCGCAGAAGCGCATGTAGACTCATGGCGATACTGGGCGTGCAGAAGCAACACTGGGAGCCATGCAGCTCTGTAATTCGTTCTTGTAGTAGATGAGGATTCGCAACGGTACCGAGTGCTTTGATTGTGATCACATGTTTACCCTCCACTACCCAAACCGATCAGCACCGAACAAACACAACCGCAGAGCGGAATTCAAGAAAGAGATAGAGAAAGGAAGAAACAAACCACTTAAAACCGGCGCCAAACAAGCGTTAACCGCCAAATGCTCTATCCTCCCACCATCCCGCACATCTTGCACAACAACAGCACAAGCCCCACACCCGCCCTCTCCACACCCCAACTTGGTCCCCCTTGATTTCCGCTGCGACCAGATAAAATCCAATAACATCGCTTCAGGATCTACACTTGTCAAAGTAATTTCCGTACCGTTGAGGTAGAAGTGTAAGCTCGAAGATGTGTACGTGCTCCGTATGTACGAGTGGGGATAAAGCTTGATTCGCGGTTGGTTGGGCCGCAGAGATTTTTGGGAGGTCCATTTTTTCTTTTTTTTTTTCTTTTTGGTAAAAGAGAAAGTACAGTAAAATGAAAAATGGGAAGAATTTTTTTGAGATTGTTCCCTGGCTAGAAAGGAAGGAAAGAAGGGCAGAACTTTATTTCACTTTCATTTACACACTTCCCATCCCATCCCTTCGCTTCGCAGTGATTAAATTCGGTTTACATCGGCCACCACTACCATCACCAATCACCACCGAGGCCACAATCTGAATCCGCAGCCCTACTTTTGAAGTGGCCTCCACCCCGAACATAGGTGGGGATTACTATTGGTCCTAGTGTTGTTCGTGGCGTGGGTGGCCAGCTCGGTTATCGATAAGGATAGGGACGGGGGTTGTTCTGCTTTCTTTGCCGTGTTCCCGTTTGGTTCCCGCTTTTGCTAGCTACAGTATCAGAGAATGATAAATTACTTTACCACTGCCCATTCCGAGTTGCTTTACCATATCATACGTACTCCCGCTGGCAGGTAGGTAGGTAGGTAGGTAAGCAGTGATTGGTAGCAGAATTGCAAATTACTCGTAGTCCAAGTTAATAACATATCCCCACCAATCCAACTAACCGGTCTACATTTGGTATCCCCGCAATGTCCGATCTCCAATACCCAGCGCCCAGCAGACAGTTCGAGTAGGGCACTCACTTCTATTATACACTTCCGCCCTACCACCACCGCCCAATGGATCAAATCAATCAATAAATTCCTGCACAGCCACTCACTCGCCAGGAGTAGATTACCTTCCAGCACCCATCAAGTATGAGTAAATAAGTGTAGTGGACTCAGACTTGCTTATTGTCAATTTTGTGATATGCCTACATCGTCCAGTTTCCATCCAGTAGTATGCAGTAAGCGAGGCACTTTAAAGTATGGTTCTGGAAGGCTAGACTCCAGACCACTTTTGCAACAAAAAGTGACAATTTTGACTGTAACGGCAACGGTAACATTTTTTTTTCTCCCCAAACTAGTCATTACCCTACCTTTGAGGCTTAAATATGTTACAAGCATAAATTAAATTTTTATAAATTATGGGAGATGTCTGCCAACACTCCCCCTCAATGCCTACATGTGAAGCCCAATCAGTAGAGGCTTACATAAATAATATTCATCATCTCCGATCAGTTCAAGCTCTTGTAATTTCCCCTTCTTTATTATTATTTCTACTTTGTGGTAAAATCCTTTTTATTATCACTTGAAATTTCAAACTTTGAGCCTCAAGGTAGGGTAATGACTATTTTAGAAAGAAAAAAAAAATGTTACCGTTGCCGTTACAGTCAAAATTGTCACACTTTTTGTTGCAAAAGTGGTCTGGAGTCTAGCCTTCCAGAACCATACCGGTAAAAATTTAATAAGGTTTGTTTTGTCCCTTGGCACTCGATATCGTAGAACCCCCCCCCAAAGGACAGAAGGAAACCGATCCACTGGCTACAACTCTGCTATACATTACTGAAACAAATATACTAGTATCATACTGTATAGCCTATTCACACCACCTTTTCACAATACAACCTGTACAAGAATAAAAAAAAATCGGATCTTAACAAGTACAGTAAACTAACATAAAGACACATTCTACCCAGAGCCAACTGTTGAAGATTGAGGGTGATGAGGTACTTTCCCTCTGCTAAAATAGCGCAATAGTTAAGTTAGAACTTGGGATAGTTATTTGGTTGTAATTGCGACACTCTTCTGACTATTATAGTCACATCATTTCTATTTTCAGATAACTTAGCTTTTGCATATACTTTCCTTTTATGAGTTTTATTTATAACAAGTGATGGACATAAGTGTCATTGATTGTTAGAGTGTATCACAGTTACGTTTATGTTTTCACATCTTTCAGTCATAACTATTTCTCGTTTCTGTGTATTTAAACACTGGGATATCGCACATAGTTCAATAAGAATAATAAGGATTACTCTTCACTATGCTCTTTACCTATCTTAACCACTCTCTTTTCTATGCCCTGGTAGTCATCTCAAAGTTGTTTCTCCATCGAGTTTTACCACTCTTGCTGTTCTTCCAGTCAGCCTCACGCACCATTATCAATTACCAACCACATACACCTCACTTATAGGATAAACTATGATCTGAGCTCCCTGCAAATCTAAAGCCCAGAAGTAAGCAAATGCAGAATCCACTCCCCTTGGCATATCTACGCGCTTAGTCAAGAATTGTTCCTTTAACACACCCAGAAGTAGTACATCCCAAAATATGTAAAAAATCTCAATGTTTCCAGGTACAGGTACTATATTTATATTATAAATACTATTTGAATGCGACTATATGCCTTGCTATCCAGAGATACATCATCCCTACCTTCTTTCATCAACATAGGTCACCCCTCCTCCTCCACTGTTTACATGGTAAAAGTAGCAGATTATCTCCTCAACCAAGTATTCAATATATATTGACAATACTCCCATACTGGAGTCAAAACTGTAGTCCTGAGTTTGAAAGCAGAGTGATAGCACATGATACCCTTCAATCTCTAATTAAGAAAATCCTGAAAGAGAGGTGGGAATTAGCTTCATAGTTGTTCACACAACATATTACGTTATTGCATAGTCTGGCAAAGCGGAATTTGGGGTATTACTAGGGTAGAGGGTGTAGTTTGGGATTACCTAGAGGATATATCACACTTGAAGACCTTGGCAAATTGTTATGATCAGCTATAAGATCTCTCCTAGCTTATATCTCACAACAGGCAACAACTTCTGTTTTTCTTCTATTAGTCAGGAAATACTTACCTTGACTTCTCTTTCCTTGAGAGTTCTAATACTTCATTGTCTTATGCTACATCTTAGGTATTGACCATTACCAATACTAAGTCCTTATAGTGCCAACTCATATTAGTTGTGTTCCTTCTTTGTGATAATCGGTCCCCGTAGATAAAGAGTATAAAGGTGTTTTATTGATAACTTATAAGATAGGAAATAACTTAGGTGGTTGTGTGAAGAACTAACTATCAGATCCTACTGACCTCCTTATATAGTTCTTCCAGCAACCCACTTACAAATTAAATGAATCACAACTGTGACTTATACACTTCATGTAACATATAACCTCATGACTATACTTGGTCATGTACAAAAGTCCCATGACCTTACAGGGGTCATGTGTGAAACCTCATGACTCATATAAATGAAGTCATGCCTCTTAATCCTTATGATCCATATGTGCACATATGAGTCAACACTCAACATACCAATCAAATTCAAACATAAATAACTATGACTCACAATTGTGAGTCATGTGAAACCCTATGACTCTTCTGTGAGTCATAGTGTGAAAACATAACATCATATGACTCAACTGAGTCATGTGCAAAACCTTAAATAAATAAAATACTATGATATACAATCATATGTCATGTGAAACCATTACAAGCTATACCGGGTTTGTAATACTAGCTCTCCTCCCTCCAAATCCTCAGTCCCTTGAGGATTTATGACGATACCTTTCATAGTATATATCTTGATCCACATTCTCTTGCAATCTTCCCACTTTGTGGGAGATTCTCCTAATCCTTTTTTCCACCTCTCTCCTTGTGTATCTTTCCCTTTCCACCTCTTTTTCCAAGGTCTTATTCCTGAGTCTCAGGCCTTTTTCCTCCCCTCTTAGATGTTTGATGGACCTTCCTGCTCCATCTACCGTTCTTTGTAGTTGTTCCAGCCTCTTTCACTGGTCTTTGATCATTTTTCGTAGGTCCTCCTTCAATATGAATTTTTTATCCCCCTCTTTTTCCTCTAGTTTCATCCCTGAAACCTGGTTTTCTCCCCATCTTACTCTCTTCTTCCCTTTTTTGTGGAAAGAGCAATGGGTATGCATGCAGTTCTTTGCCTCAATCCTCTCATGTTTTGGCTATTTTGGTATGAATGGTGGGAATGATTCCCAGTTCTTTTCTCAGCTGTTGGCATCGCTAGATCTGTTCAAACTAGTAGTTGCTGTTCTGACCATGGGCCAGAAGTTGTGTCTTTCTTTTGCATCCTTGTAGATAGGGCATTCATCATCCATGCATGCTGTGAAGTGGTATGCTTCATGCTCATCTTGCTTTTCTTCGAGATATATTTTGCTCCAGTCTTTATTTTCTGAGTCCAGACTTATATGGATATCATTGGTGGAAGGTGGAGACTGCATTTTGGGCATTGGTGAAGTTGGTGGCTTGGTACCACTCTTGATCATGTTGTGTGGGGTAACCAGTCCACTTGGTCTGGTATTGTAGTTTTCTGTAATGTAGTCTCGAATCAACAATTTTATTGAGTTCATATTCATCTTCTCCTTCTATTTGAATAGGAGGAGGGGGAAGTTTCTTTTGTGAGGGTAGAGGATTGTCTGAGTAGAGTTCAAGTTTGCTGATATGGAAGACTGGATGTTTTGTTTTCATTAAGGCCAGGATGTCTAGCTTATAAGCTTTTTTCTTTGATGGTCTCGTGGTCTGAATATCTTTCATAATTAACCAGACTTTATCTCCTGATTCGAGTCTTGGATTGGGTTTTCTGTATCGATCATTGTTTTCCCTCATTTTGTCTTGTGCCATCCATATCTCTGTCTGGATGAGTTTGTGTAGTCAGCTGATATCATTCTTTTCCAATATTTCTGGTAAACCTGTGTGTCCCATAGGTTTGTTGATGGGGTGGTGTCAATAATTTGCATAAAAGGGTATTGTCTTGATAATATCCTGTCATGTGTTATTGTATGCGAATTCTGCAAATGATAGCTATCCTTCCCAGTCCTGTTGGGAATATTCCATATATGGTCTTAGGAATTGTTCTATTGAGGAATTTGTTCTTTCTGTTTGTCCATCCATCTGAGGATGAAATACCATGCTTATCTTTCGTGTGATGTCCAATCCTTTGGTCATCTCTTTCCATAGGTCTGATGTGAATATTGAACATCTATTGCTGATGATATCTTTTGGTAATCCATACAGCTTGAAAATATTTTTCATGAATAGCTGTATAAGTTGTTTCGTTTTCATATCTTTCTGACAAGGTATGAAATGAGCCATCTTGGTCAGATAGTCCACAACTACTCATATGGCATTATAGTCATTTGATAGTGGTAGGTCTGTAATGAAATTCATACTGATAGACTTCTATGGTTTATCCAATATTGGCAGTGGTTGCAGTAGTCCATAGGGCACATGATTACTTGGTTTTATCCATTGACACATGTTGCAGTTTTTGACATTTTGCTTAATGTCTTGGCACATGCCTGGCCAGTAGTATGTTCATTGTATTAATTCTAATGTCTTAGTCATTCCCCCATTGTTAGGCATATGGAAAAAAGGGCCAAAGTTACCCGCCCTTTACATAGGATTATTTCTACCATACCCCTGCAGCCCCCATGTAGGGACCGGGCATCATTACGGTATTACGGCCGAGTTGCGTCCCGACACTTTAGCCACAATAAACGGCACCTTCAGCATAACACCATATATGTTGTCGCCGTCCGTTCGACCGGATGCTGTCCGTAGGATATATGAGAGGGCACCTTTGGCGACTCATAGGAAGTGACTCGGAGAAATTTGGTTAAGTTTTGAGCAAGCTATTACCTTGTACATTTGCAGTTAAATATTATGGCTGATAAGTGATGGGACGATTTGGGAAGAAATCTTAGCGACCGAATATCGTGAGCCTATGGCACCGACGGGTAGCCATAGAGCTGATCCTCTTGCTTTGAAAGAAGTAATGCCCCAAGAGGGCCTACTCAAGAATCGGTATGAGAGGTTTTCACTGGACAAGCTATTGGCTCGATCCAGAGCAAAAAACCCTATATATCCGATGGGCCTTGTGATGCATCAATATGCAACACAATGGCCGCGCTCATTCATTAAAGCTGATCACTTTATGTTTTGAGGCAGAACAATTGGTATAGTTGCCATTAGGGCGGCATACTCAAATTAAGTTCATATAGTGGAGAGATCGAAGGCTACCTACTGGAGGGGCATTCACACCCCCCAGAAACAATAGGAGTCTGAAGAGATCAAAGCTAAGCAAGGCAAATATTCTCAGGGTCAAGAGTGTTCGCACTTAGGAAAACTAAGAGGTTTTCGACGGAGGTACTTAGATAGTATGGGAGTTGAATGTAGCCCGCGATAACCCAGACGTGGAATATAAATATCGAGGTACTCCCAGCTATCAGAAACATTGAGCAATGGGGAAGAGATCTTATTAATATATTTATTAACTTACTCTTGAAAAAACTTTATTACACATATTCCCTTTAAACCTTTGGAAAACACGAGCCTACCTTAATGATCTTCGTTTTATCATACCTTACCTTATTTCGAGAAGCTTACGGCTTAGACCTACCAGCCCTATCTACAGTTGGACTACCCTATAACAGTATATTAATACTCTCTACGTTACCTAGGCTCACTACCTATACAATAACCTCTACCTACTACCTATACCTATCATGGATCGCATTAGACAAGACTCACCTATGCCCTTGGCCATCCAGGGACCAGGGCACGACGTACAAATGGAAGAGGGAGCTCCTTCCCCAGCCAGCGATGTGACGTCTATACTAGCCACTACTGCCACTCAAAACCCCCCTTACCTCTCAAGCGGAACTTCCCCAGCAGGCTCCTTAAGAGGAAGGAGATCATGGGAAAGGATTGAAAAAAGAGTCGCTATCCCTAGAGAAGGATCACGCGGCCTCCCGAGACAGCCAGAAATTCCAGCAATCTTAATACACATCATGGAATCCCTAAGTCAAGTTGACTGGAACACTTCAAAATCCATAAACGAGCAAAACATAGCCTATAACGAGCTTTCCGCACAAGGGCGCCAATATGCCGACGAGCTCGAAGGTTACCGCAATAGGCTTGATCAAGGGGAACAAATAGTAGGAAATGAATTAGCGGGAATAAACTTAAATATGGAACAACTCGCACGAGAAGTCGAGATATCTCGAAGACACTTCCAAGACCAGGTAGCAGCAGAGCTATGAAAACATAATGCTCAACACGAGCAGCAAGAAGCGGTGAGTACCCAGCTGCATCAGAATATTGACTTGACAGGACAAGCATCCTTTTTGAGAGATCAACAGCTAGAACAGTTGATCCAACAAGTCCAAGCCCAGGTTGAGATCGACCGGGAATAACGGAGAGCTGACGAACAGAGAATGCAAGAAATGATGGAACTTGTGCAGCAGTAGTTAACTGAAGTAGCTCACTCAGCAGCCACCCCCTCCGTTCCAACAAGACAAGCGACAGTAGAAACCGCTCCAACTTCCTCCAGTTCCCTAGCTGGGAGGCCAAAGAAAGGAAAGGAAGTCGACCGAGGCCAACCAGTAACGGGAGGAGGAGGGGGAGAAGGAGGAGGCGGCCAAGGACCCCCAAGGATGCATGGAGCTGGAGGTGGAGACCCTAACCCCAGCAGCAGCAGCAGCAGTAGCAGCTCCAGCAATGATGAAGGCCCAGCCCCAGTTCCAGCACCTAGACCTGAAGGCCGCCCCCCGCAAGGAAGCACTCCAGACCAGGACCACATGTTAGAGATACTGGGAAGCGCGATTGCCCGAGGGAAAAGGCATGCAGACCCGCCATCTATATTTGAGGCCAAGGTCTATGAGGACATTAATACATGGGTATTGGACTGCGAAGATTACTTTGCCAGGAACCCAGACCAATGGACAGAAGACCATCACAAAATTGTTTATGCATTAAAAAGGACCAGGGGAAAAAAGGTAGCTCCCTTCGCCAAATGGTACCGAAAAAGCATGACAGGCACTATGGGTGCTCCTTTTCAACCAGATTTGGTCTCTTGGACCAGATTCACCCAAGAAATCATTAGCAGATATTCGGGCATCGAGCAGGAAAGAGAAGCTGCACGGGACATGAAAAAAATCCCGTACAATAATGATATTGAAGAGTACCTCCTGCTGCTCGAAAACCTTAATATCAAAGCCAAAATGTCAGGCATTGGATGGAGGCTCCTGGTCGAAGACAAGCTCCCAGAACAAATCCTGAGAAGGCTCTCAGGAGAGGCATACGATTCCGATGAAGATTGGCTCAAGGCACTAAGGGGCTTTGGTAAGCTGGAGGAATCTTTTTTACAACGCCAGAACCTTTCCCAGGCAATGGCAAAGGGGTGAGGAAATGCCACAAAAAGAAAGTGTGGCAATGAAAATAAAAATCCTGATACCAGGATTAACAAAAAGCCTCGATCGCCAAAAGCAGCCACCGCAGGGTGGAAGATACAAAAACCGAACGGGGGAGAGTGCAATCCATCACCGATACACACGGATTGGAAGAAAGCTCATGAGGGAATCCCCCAAACTCTGGTAGACAAAAGAAAAGAAACACCAGGATCATGCACCCGTTGTGGACTTACCAACCACATGTGGGACATGTGTAGAAGAGCAGCCGTGGTTAGTTCTGTAACTCGACGCAGACAACCAAAAAGACGGAACACTTGATTGGAGGTCCGGGCCCCCCAAGAGAGGCGGCCACAGGTTGGTCAAGTGGCAATGACTAGGCCGCCACCACAACTTTGGGAATTATCTGACCCGGGATCCAATTGAGGGGTATTCAGCAAGGTCTACACACCCTCTTCTCAGCTGAAGAGCATTGGACTAGTCACCATCTAATTGAAAGGGTTACTCCTGACACTGATTCCTGTCTGTGCATAAGCTTAAGGAGGCAAAGGGGTTGAGTAGACAAGGAAGATTGGCACCATACGGCGACGGCGTATGGGTACTTGTGATCTGGCACAAACTCGCAATGGGGGCTCATACCCCACCAGACCTAAATCTTAGCCCACGCTGATAGCACTGGTGGATTGCACCCACGCTTTACCATGAGAAAAGCACTGGTCAGGTTATATATGGGAACCCCTTGGCAGGGGGTAAAGACCGCTAGTAGTGGGCTGCCCAATAACTGTAAAATAATTTTCTCTTGTCAGTTTACCTGAGGAGACCTGATTGGTTGAAATAACACGGGCGTTATAGTAAACTCAAAAAACTTTACACCCCGCATACCCAACTATACGAAACTGCAAGAATAAAAATGATTAACGAATACACTGATTATACCTTAGTACCAACACAACTTCGCTTGGTACACGTCTTATCCTGGGACCAGGAACTTTTATCCTTTGTCCCAAGGAAACCATCCTTTTTTGTACACCCCACAGAGAATATTTGTACAACAATCCAGGAATACAAGAAAATACACCACAGTACTATTATCTCTTTGTGCCGAATATTCCTCAAAGCACACCAAAGACTCCAAGTACCTAGATACGCTAGGTCAACATACTCATCCAGACAAAAATTTTGCTCAAGAAGAACTCTCGAACCCTCGTTAAACAAAAAAGGACCTATTGAAGTCCATACCAGATTCTGGTTATAAAAAAATGTCGAAACGGAAATATATCAAAACTGCGCCACTGGGCAAGCGATGCAAACTCATCGCCCCGCAACCTACCCTTTACGAGCACTTGGAAGGTCATGCACACCTCCATGTTAAAGGAAAATGCTACCGTATCCAAGTCTTGCTAGACTCAGGCGCTGATGTTTTTGTCTTAAACGAAAAACTAGTACAAGAGTTAGACGTGCCCTGCATAACTCGCAAAAATCACATCCTGATTAAAGGATTTACAGGTGACATTGCCAAGGCCAGTGGCAAACAATACACTACCCCCATAAAAATGGAAATAGGAGTGAATCGCCACACCACTGAAGTCTCCTGCGAAGTGGCACCTACGAATAGATGGGGAATGATAATACCCTATGGATGGTTGAAAGAACACCCCATATCTAACATAATCTATTCGGATAGGTAGGAATTTCAAAACCAGAAATGTCACGACCACTGTGGTCCAGGTACATGGTGTGACTGGGATGAACAATTTGAATGGGATGATGATGTAGCACACGATCCAGACGCGACAGTTGTTGGTTTGATAAGCTCTATTGATGAGAGCAGGGAACTGGTAATCAGCCAGTTGCCAGAAGAGTACCTGGATTATACGGACCTCTTCCTACCATCAGCTGCCGAAAAATTGCCGCCAAGAAGGACTTTCGATCACGCAATCGACCTCAAGGAAGGTCTAAGTCCCCCTTGGGGACCTATTTACAAGCTTTCCGCCTCCCAATTGGAGGCCCTATGCATATACTTAAACAAGATGTTAGAACAAGGAAAAATCAGACCTAGCATGGCGCCGTGCGGGGCCCCAATACTGTTTGTTCCAAAGCCAAATGGTGGTTGGCGCCTGTGCATTGATTATAGAGGCCTTAACAAGGTCACAATATTCAACAAATACCCACTCCCCCTAATGACAGAGTTACGAGACCCAGTCGTTGGCTCAACTATCTTTACTAAACTAGACCTAAAAGATGGGTTCCACCTAATTAGGATTAAAGAGGGAGATGAATGGAAGACAGCTTTCCGAACTCGCTATGGGCACTTTGAATACAAAGTCATGCCATTCAGGCTGGTTAATGCCCCAGCTACCTTCCAAGCAATGATGAACACCATATTAAGAGAATTCCTAGATCACGGGGTTGTGGTCTATATGGATGACATTCTCATCTACTTGGCAGATGAGGCAAGACATGTGGAGCTGGTACGAAAAGTGTTAGCACACCTAAGAGAATACCAACTAGCAGTCTCTATCGCAAAGTCTTATTTTCATGTTACTACAGTGGAATTTCTTGGTTACGTAGTAACCACAAAAGGAGTCTCCATGAGCGAGAAAAAAGTAGAGTCCATCCGAAATTAGAAGCAGCCAAAATCGGTAAAGGACATACAGATCTTCATGGGGTTCGCAAACTTTTACCGGAGATTTATCAAGGATTTCTCGGCAATTTGCAAACCAATTACGGAACTCCTGAAAGGAAATTCTAGACATTTTGCCTGGGGAAGAGAACAGGATGAAGCCTTTGAATTCCTGAAGGAACAGTTTGTAACGGCACCAATCCTTTGCCATTTTGACCCCATGAAAGAAACAATAGTGGAAACCGATGCAAGCGACTTTGCACTTGGTTGTGTTCTATCACAGCTGGTAAAGAAAAAACTGCACCCAGTAGCATTCCACTCACAAAAATTCGGCCTGGTGGAACAGAACTACGACATTCATGATAAGGAATTGTTGGCAATCGTGGAAGCCTTTAAGGAATGGCGCCACTACTTGGCAGGAATGGAGGTCCCCATCACTGTTTATATGGACCATCAGAATTTACAGTACTTCCTCACCACCAAGGCATGGAGTGCGAGACAAATTCGGTGGGCACAAAAGCTAGCGGATTTTAACTTCCGCATTGTCTACAGGCCGGGAACCTGAGGTGGGAAACCAGATGCACTAAGTAGATGGCCAGAGTACCATCCTGAAGGGGGAGCTACCCATAGTAAACAGTCAATTTTGAAACCCGAAAACTTCTTACAAATTGTTGTAGTATAGAAAAACCCAGGGGACCAAAGATTAACCCCCACAAAAGACATGGAACTCGATCCCAGGTCAGAGGACGACCAGATGTCGGAGACAGAAGACTTGGATGAAAGCTCGGAGCCACCAAGAATCTGTATCCATAGGCTGACAGAGAGTGCTAAGACCCCTACTAGAGGATCAACACTCGTGGCAGGACATGACTTGTATAGTATGGATAGTCTAACCATCCCTGGGAAGGGACAGGCCCTGGTTGCGACAGGAATAGCTATAGGGCTCCCTAAAGGAACCTATGGACGAATTGCACCCCGAAGCAGATTGGCACTTAGACATGGTATACACATAGGTGCCGGGGTGATAGATGCCAACTATATGGGGGAAATAAAAGTCTTAATGGTTAACCTAATGGACGCGGATTACAAGATCTCTCAGGAGGATCGGATAGCTCAAATTATTATCGAAAAAATCGACAACACCGAGCTCCTGGAAGTAACAGACTTGGCAATAACAGAACGAGCAGATGCAGGCTTCGGAAGCAGTGACCTACTTAGAAAAAAGTCAACGGTATGCTTTCTACAAGCAAGCGCTACAAACAACGAACATTTCGACCATTACAATGAGGAACACAATCCTAAACTATCACAAGAAGTGGTAATGTTGTCCAATGCTATCATCGCAAGAGCAGAAATAAAGAAGTTTGATGTAGACTTTATGGCCAAAGTCAAAGAAGCAGCCGTATGAGATGAAGAGTGGGTCACGAGAAGGCAGGAGTTAGAAAGACTGCAGAATGACAGCATGGATCTTCCCAGATTCTGGAACTTAAAGGATGGACTGGTATACTACAAGGACCAACTTTTTATCCCAGCAGACGAAGGTATCCAAACCCTCATAATGAATGGATGCCATGACTCAAAAATCTCTGGACACTTCGGCCAAGAAAAAACCCTAGAAATAGTCACACGAGACTTCTATTGGAAAGGGTTAACAGGCTGGGTTAATGACTATATCAGATCCTGTGACGAGTGTCAACACAATAAGTCTCCCGACATGCAAGATATGGGTTGCTTCAACCCTTACAAGTACCATATGCAGCCTGGACGTCCATCTCGACAGATTTTATTGTTCAACTACCAGAATCGTAGGGACACACCCAGATCATGGTCATAGTGGATCGGTTTACCAAAATGGCACATTTTATTGGTCTAAAAGAAAATGTGACCGCAAAGGATGTCACCAATGTCTTCCTCTGAGAAGTATAGAAACTCCACGCATTACCCACGGAAATTATTTCCGATATGGATGCAAAATTTCAAGGCGAGTTTTGGGAATCATTGTGCCAGGCTCTGGGAATTAAAAGAAGAATGTCAACAGCCTACCACCCTCAGACGGATGGGCAAACCGAAAGAACCAACCAAGTGCTGGAAGGTTACTTACGAAGCTTCGTCAACTATGATCAGGATGATTGGTATCAACTCCTGCCAGTGGCAGAATATGCCTACAACAACTCTACCACCAATGCACACAAATTGACTCCCT
>ML120481.1:2597-156648 GCA_003788595.2 Choiromyces venosus 120613-1 | reverse complement strand
AGGCAACGAACTACAAAGACTATCGACCCTCATGGAGCTATAAATATAAGGTGCAGACCCAATAGCGCCCGATGTAAGTTGAGGGTATGATAGATTCATGGAGGCAGCTTTTGGAGAATCAAAGGATTCACGCTTGTGAGAACTGGGACTCTTATAAACGGAACGAATCGAAACTAGAGAAGTCTGAGGATAACAAAGACCCCCCACACTTACGGGGAGGTCATCCATCGGAAGCTAGAGAGGTGATATACTTGAATTAAACTCATACGGTGGGATTACCGTTGATATGGTTAACAAGACGGAGTTTTGTATTTCACTAGTCGAAATTAGTTACTCGCGTCGGTAACACAACGTATAACTACGTAGTGTTCCGGGTAGCCTATATATCCCAAAAAACGAGACCTAGCTCGGTTATCGAATAGGTCGCTTTTGGAGAGTATGGCTAAGAACTCATCCGGGAGAACCCCGTGATGAAGAAAGTTTCGTTCTCCGAGCCGAGATACCGATGGGCAACCACGGTATCCGAGTGCTATAAGCCAGCGATTCCAAAGAAGGGTTTAGCAGGGTAGTGAATAGTCGGTATTATAAATTGACGATTACATGTTCCATTATCGAACGAGTTTTGAATTGGTTTAAGGAGGCTCAGTGAAGGGTACTCAGCGGTTTCCACGGGAGAGTATATAGGATGTCTGTCATAGGCCGAAGAGATCTTATTAATATATTTATTAACTTACTCTTGAAAAAACTTTATTACACATATTCCTTTTAAACCTTCAGAAAACACAAGCCTACCTTAACGATCTTCGTTTTATCATACCTTACCTTATTTCGAGAAGCTTACGGCTTAGACCTACCAGCCCTATCTATGGTTGGACTACCCCATAACACCCATGTCTATTTTGTGGTCTGTCGTGATTCCTTCTGATTGCTTCGGTTCTTATCAGTTCATTCTCTGGTAACCAGATTTTTCCTTCATACCACATATACTCTTCTTTCCAGTCACATGACCCTAGTGCAACCTTTGGATATTCCTTATCTTTCCTTTCTATGGCTTTTCAAATATCTTGAAGTAACATATCTCATGATGTTTTTTCCTTGATATTCTTTTCTATTCCTTGATCTTCTATCATCCATAGTTCCATAGTATTGATTTTTTCCAATTCTGAAGCATATCCTTCATCCTTGAAGAATTGTTCATTGGGTAAAAGAATCTTTTGCCATTGCATAATGTGATCATCCTTTTCTGTTGGCATGTCATTTGTTTTTCATGTGAGGGCATCCGGTTTCACCCCTTCTTTACCTGGTCGATATTCGATTTTGATGTTGTATTGGCTGAGCTCCTCACTCCATCGTACTTGTCATCCATTCAGGGCTTTGGTGGTCATGAATGGGACAAGGTTCTTGTGGTCTGTAAGAATCTTGACTATGTATAGGCTTCCTTGTGCATATTTTCTCCATTCCTTGAGTGCCCGCATAATTGCAAGGAGTTCTTTGTCATGGATGTCATAGTTGCATTCTGCCTTGGTCATTGTTTTTGACTGGTAGGCTATTGGTTTCCATAGTCCTTCCTTACTTTGTTGTGATATTATTCCAGAATAGATATAATTGGATGCATCTATTTCGATCATAATTGGTGCCTCTGGGTCGAAGTGTCTTAGTATTGGGGCTGTGGTGAGTCTTTTCTTAAGACCCTCAAATGCCCTCTGCTGCAGTTCTCCCCATTCCCACTTCAGGTCCTTCTTTGTTCTGTTGTAGAATAGCTTTGCTATTCTACTGAACCCTTCTATGAATCATTATTAGAAGTTGCAGAATCCCACAAAGCTTTGGATGTCTCTGACTTTCTTTGGTGTTGTCCATACTTTTATGGCATCTGTTTTGGTAGGGTCCATTCGTACTCCTTACACGTTGATAATGAATCCTAGGTATTCAGTTTCTTCCTTATTGAATTCACATTTTGTGTGTTTTAGGTGAACCCCAATTTCCTTAAGTTTTGCTAGTATTGTGGCTACATCTTTCCAATGTTATTCTATGGTATCTGAGTATACTAATAGATCATTCAGGTAAGCTATGCAGATGACATTCAAGTATTTGCTGACTGCATTGTTGACCCATCATTGAAAGGTTGCTGATGCATTAGCTAATCCACATGGCATGACCATATATGCATATAGTCCATATCATGTCCGAAATGCTGTCTTTCATTCATCTCCTTTCGCAATCCATATATGTTGGTATGCATCCTTGATGTCCAGTTTGGTGAAATACTTCGCCATTTGCAGTTGATCCAAGGCTTCGCTTATCAACAGTAATGGATATCAGTCCTTTTTTGACACTGCATTTAGGCCCCTGGAGTCCATGCAGAGCCTTAAGCCCCCATCCTTTTTCTTGATGAAGAGTATGGGTGTTCCTGCTGACAAGGATGAAGGTCTTATCCATCATCTTTCTAGATTCTTTTCCAGGTATTCTCTGAGTTCCTTAAGTTCTTCCCCTCTTAAGGGATAGTTTCATAAATGGTAGTGGTGCTTCTGTTTTGATTTTGTGGTCTGCCTCCTGATGCGGTGGTAATTCGGTTCTTTCTTTTTCTTCAAATATGTCTAAGAAATTGTGATATTGCTTAGGCACTATTTGCTTCAAGGTTTCTTTTCCACCTTTTCTTTTCTTTTGCAATGCTAACTCTGTACTGATAGTTGTAGCCACTAGTATAAGTCTTGCATTGCCCTACTTCAGGATTCCCATGATTTCTCCTTTTTTGTGTATCCTGCCGAATGCTTGTGCTGAGAT
Organism: Choiromyces venosus 120613-1; assembly: GCA_003788595.2. NCBI lineage: Eukaryota > Fungi > Ascomycota > Pezizomycetes > Pezizales > Tuberaceae > Choiromyces > Choiromyces venosus. The sequence goes on along the minus strand of ML120481.1, from coordinate 153,867 downwards.
AAAAGCTATTGATGGCTTTTTCTTGTCCTGAGTTGGTCCTTTTTCTTGGTGATCTGTGCTACCAAATCCTTGGTCACCTCTTTCTGTAGGTTGGAGTTGTTGTACTTCCTTGAAGGGTGTTGAGACTATTTTTTCAATAATTATCTAGGCAATCCTATCCCCTTTGTAGACCTCATAATCTATTTCTGACAGGTTTACCGATAGGACCCAGATTTCTCCTGTATAGTCTGCATCTATGACTCTAGCATTAATGGTGAGGCTGTTTTTGCTTGCCAAACTACTTCTTGGTGCAATGTGGGCATAGGTGTTCTCCAAAAGTCCCATTGAGATTCCTGTCCTGATGAGCCTTTATCCTCTTGCTGGGACTATGGCTCCTTTGATACTGAACAGGTTACTGCCTGCAGCCTTTTGTGAACCTCTCATAAGTAATTTTGCATCCTCTCTCAACATTTTGACCACAACCTCATAGTTGGGTCCTTTTTTAGTGCTGATCCTTAAAATCCAACTTTTCAGATTTTCCTGAATTGCTTTCTTTTCAGGTATTGCATATATCGTCAGGGATGCGTCAAGGCATACTGCCTTACACCTATTGCTATTGAAGGTGATTTCTTCTTCTCTACAGTTAATCCTTGGGTTGTGTTCTTTTAACCATGTCATGCCAAGGATGGCTTTATGTTTGATAAGGTTTACCACAAGGAAAGTTGCTTTTTCTTTGTAGCTTCTGATGTCCATAGGGATGTCGGTGATATAGGCGATTGGTCCTGCATCTGACACAGTTCCATCCACCATATATATATCCCTTAGTTTTTCGATATTTGTCAGGGGTAACTGATGGCTCATAGGGAAGTTGCGATCTATGAAATCTTCAGTTGCACCTGAATCTATCATCGCATTTATTGACATTTGCTGTTGTCCATTATAGAGTTGTACTTTGACCATGATATGGTCTAATTTGAGGTTTCATCATTCTTTGTTTGTGATTGCTGAGTAGAGGTATGCTATTTTGATGGTTTTCATCTTGTCATCCCCTGGTCCATCCTTTCCTGGAGACGTTGTCCTTCTTTTGAAGGGTTTCGTCATGTTGTACCTGAGACCACCTATTCCTGGGGACTTTTGTCATTTAAAGCCTCTTCTTGTTCTTTCTCCACCTCCATTCCCCTGATGTTGGACTTGTTGACATTGGCTTTTTGGACTCGACAATCCTTTGCTATATGTCCCTTCCTCTCACATTGATAGCAAAATCTTTCTTTCATGCATTTTTTCCACTCCTCCTGGGGTAACCTTTAGTACCTTCTTTGGTTTGTGGTATCTACTGGCAGATCCATGGGATCCCCTTGTGGAGTTTCTTTAAGTGCCACTTTAAAGATGCCATCATTGTTTCTTAGTGTGTCGTATGTTTCCGCCTTGGTTTTCTTTGTTTGGCATAGATTTCTGAGTGTGGCTAGTTGGATTTCTTTATTCATGGCCCATATTGCTAATTCTTCAACTGCCATGATTGTCTGATCATAGTGGTTGAATTCTTCTTGCAATTTTAGGTTGATACTTGTGTACAGCCATTCTCCTACTGTTGTGTTATCTATTTCTGCTTCAGTTAGTGCCAGTTTGAATTTGTTCCAGTATTCCATCATGGTCTGGGTTCTATGAGTCATGTTTTTGAGCCGTATCCTTGCTGCTCCCTTTGGATTGATTTTCCCAAATTGGATTTTGATTGCTGCCTTAAATTCTTCCCAGTTGTTCCAGGTTTTTGTTCTGATTCCTTCCATATAGGGGGTGAGCCATATGCTTGCCTCTTTCCTTAATAGGTTAGACATGTAGGTGGCCTTCTCTTCATTGTGTTCTTGTGCCCATCCCACTGCTTAGAAGTAGATTTGCAGCTCTGCTAGCCAGCTCCTAAGCTCCTGTCATTCTCCTGTATAGATACTTGGTGGTTTAACCTTCAGCTTTGGACTGTTCATTGTTTGTAGTATTTGGGCTAGTTGTCCAAGTTGTTCTTCTTCTACTGGGGGTGGGTTTGCAGCCTGTCCCGAGCCTTGTGCTTGTCCTGTACCTGACATTCTTTCTTCTCTCTCTTCTTCCTCACTTGAAGACTCATTATGTTGTGATCTTTCTTCTGGTATAACTGGACTTGGTGTTCTTCCTCTTTCTGAGGCTGTCCTTGCAAGTTCTTGTACAACCTCTGGAAGTTCTAAAGACTGATCATCATATTCGAAATCTGTATTGTCATTGAGTGTTACTTAGAGACATAACCAAATGTTATGATGGGCTATAAGATCTCTCCTAACTTATATCTTGCAACAGGCAATGACTTCTGTTTTTCTTTTATTAGTCAGGGATATACTTACCTCGACTTCTTTTTCCATGAGAGTTCTAATACTTCGTTGTCTTGCGCTACATCTTAGGTATTGACCGTTGTCCATACTAAGTCCTTATAGTGCCAACTCGTATTAGTCGTGTTCCTTCTTTGTGATAATTGGTCCTTATAGATAAAGAGCATAAAGGTATTTTATTAATAACTTATAAGATAGGAAATAACTTAGGTGGTTGCGTGAAGAACTAACTATCAGGTCCTACTGACCTCCTTATATAGTTCTTCCAGCAACCTGCTTACAAATTAAATCAATCATAACTGTGACTTATACACTTCACATAACATATAACCTCATGACCATACTTAGTCATGTGCAAAAGTCCTATGACCTTAAAGGGGTCATGTGCAAAACCTCATGACTCATATAAACGAAGTCATGCCTCTTAATCCTTATGACCCATATGTGCACATATGAGTCAATGCTCAACATACCAATCAAATTCAAATATAAATAACTATGACTCACAATTGTGAGTCATGTGAAACCCTATGACTCTTCTGTGAGTCATAGTGCGAAAACATAACATTGTATGACTCAACTGAGTCATGTGCAAAACCTTAAATAAATAAAATACTATGATATACAATCGTATGTCATGTGAAACCATTACAAACCATGCCAGGTTTGTAATACAAATCTTCTTTTATTTATTTTATGTTGGATATTTCTCCAATTACCAACCATGAATGCATATGGAATTTCCGTAAGATTTCTTGGAAGTGAATTTCTTTAACGACTTGTTTCTTAAGTTGCACACTTTGGTGGTTTGGTTGGAAATTTGGGGGATGGGGGGTAAGTTGGGTACTGGATGAGCTGGAAATTCAACATTAGGGGTCTGGTAGGGTAGATACTAGCAGTCAGGATCAAGTGGAAGTTATTGTAGATGGAACCCAGATCTCAGGACTGAATGTGGATGAGAGAGCTTTCCTAAGTTAACTTTATGGTCGGAATGATACAATTATATCCAAGAGGGATTGATTTCAAACATGGTTCATGTACCGTATTGATCTGGGAGGTGATAGTACTGTACATACTATAGAGTCTTCTGATTTCTCAAGACATCCGATGTATTGGTATTTCCTTGGCGTGGAAATGATTGGACAGTGACTGTCTCACAACAAGCCTCAGCCTCATCACCCCCTCTTCTTCAGCTGGGCACATACAGATACAAGCAGAACGTTCATAAACCCTCTCCTTTTCCTTTCAAATCACGGTGCCATATTATCTACATTTTAGCCAATATTCTATACATAAAATCATGGCAGAGGCTACTTATACACGATCGGTCACTATGGGGGACAACAACGTCAACTGCAACAACACAACAGGGTGTTTCAACAATACATTCAACCAAACATTCACATTGTCGGACGAGGATGCGCAGATCATGCGATGGATCTCCCCACTGGAGCCACAACACAGGCATCAAGGCGTGCGCACCGAACGATTTGGTGGTGTTGGGGATTGGCTTTTGGAAATGAAGGAGTTTCGGGATTGGAAGACTCGAAGAAGCGATGAGGGAACAGATGAAGCTGTCTTGTTTTGTTTCGGAAATCCAGGGGTAGGGAAAACTTATCTGAGGTATGTTGAGAGTGAACCCTTAAAAGAAGGGACCGCCACCAACGACAGGAAAAAATAAAAAACAGCTCCCTAGTGATCGACAGGCTCTGCGATCAGGCAAGGACAGACGATATTGCCGTCGCGTGTTTATACTGCGACTTTCTTGCTCAACAAGATCAGACAATCACGAACATGATGGGAGCAATCCTGAAGCAGCTGCTGGGAAAAGCGGGAATTCCGGAACATATACGGGAGGCGTATCGAAAAGGGAAAACCGAAGTTGGTGGTCGCAGGCTGCTACTTCCAGATCTGATGGGAATGCTGAAGTCCACAATTGCATTGCTACCGCAAACCTTTATCTGTATAGATGCCCTTGACGAGTGCTTGCCAAGGCACCTGCCAGTACTACTTAAGTCGCTGAGAGATATCGCTCGGGAGTCACCCACGACGAGAATATTTCTCACTGGAAGGCCACATGTCGGAGACGATATCCAGAGATGTTTCCCCAGAGCTGTTGGGATACCCATCAGTCCAAATGCGGATGACATTAGGAATTATCTGGAGATGAGGCTAGATAGCGACACCGAGCCAGATGCGATGAATGATGAATTACGGGCAGACATAATGAGAATTATACCTGAAAAGATATCAGACATGTACGTAGGAATATCTTACTTTTCGAATCCATTAACGGCGATATGCTGACTAAAACATATTTGTAGATTCCTCCTCGTTTCACTTAACATCGACGCGATTTTAGGAGAGATTACAGTTCATCAAAGAAGAAAGAAGCTTGAAGAGATGACACAAGGCAACGGACTGAGCGACGCATACACCGCCACTCTAAATCGAGTGAAAGCGCAGAAGGGGACGAAATCAATACTCGGAATGAAGGTGCTGGTGTGGGTGACGCATTCGGAGCGACAATTACAGGCAGACGAGCTGTGTCGTGCCATGGGAGTGGAGATTGGATCTACCGATTTCGATCTCGAAAATGTTCCAACATTGCGGACACTCCTAGGAGCTTCTCTGGGTCTTGTCACCGTCGAGGCATCTTCTTCTACCGTCAGACTGATACATTTTACTCTTCAAGAGTATCTCTCAGGAGATCCGACCCTCTTCAGTAGCCCCCACTCTTCAATTGCCGAGGTTTGCTTGACATACCTCAATTCTCAATGTATTCGTAACCTTTCGCCAACCCTTCCTTCAGCCCCGTCAACCATCCCCCTTCTAGAATATGCATCTTGTCAGTGGGCAAAGCACGCGGGAAATGAGACGACGGAGAATGTGAAAACACTTGCGCTAAGACTGTTGGATGGATTTGAGGAGCACATCTCTGCTCAGCTTGTACTATGGCGTTATCATCAAGAAATAAAGGGGTGGAACATACCCTATGACCCGGTGGGCCGAGTTACGGGATTTACAGGGCTACATGGGGCAGTATCTTTTAGAATCCTTGAGATAGTTGTTGCTGTATTGAGGGTGAAGGAATGGGATCTCAATGCAATTGATAGCACAGGCAGTACGGCACTCATATGGACAGCTACAAGAGGGTATGAAGATGTAGTAAAGTTGCTGCTGACACGAGAGGACATCAATCCCAACACGCCAGACACCAAATATGGCCAAACACCGCTCTGTTGGGCGGCTCGGAATGGTCATGAGGCGGTAGTAAAAACACTTTTGGCACGAGAGGACGTCAATCCCAACACGCCAGACACCGAATGTGGCCAAACACCGCTCTGTTGGGCGGCTCGGAACCGTCACGAGGCGGTAATAAAAACACTTCTGGCACGAGAGGACGTCAATCCCAACACGCCAAACCCCAGATCTGGCCAAACACCGCTCTGTTCGGCGGCTCGGTGGGGCCATGAGGCGGTAGTAAAAACACTTTTGGCACGAGAGGACGTCAATCCCAACACACCTGATAGTTGGGGCGAAACGCCCCTCTCCATGGCCCTCTCCGGAGGACGCAATCAAACTATGAAGATGCTGCAGGAAAGGATCAGTCGCAGCTCCGACCCCGCTCATGATGGAGGCCAAACAGTAACCCCGCAGTCTGCTGGGCATGGGTACGAGTATGCTCCGGGGATGCTGTGCGATGGTAGTGATCTTGGTCCCGACATCACAGACCTTGAGGGACCAAATGTAAATTTATCAACTAACCCCAAGAAGCGTAAACGGACATCGGGCTACGATGAATGACTCTTCCTTTCTGGACCGCTACCGCTTCTCAGCTGAACAAATATGCTCACCTTCACCCGCTCTCGAGTGGCCACCGAGGTTTTCAACCGTTGCCGGAGCCTGACACCCACCCTCACAACTTCCAATCAACTCTCCCGGTTGCGTTGGATAGGTATTTGATAATCTCCTCTCTCTTTCGAAATTTTGGCGTTTCTCATCTACATCTTTCTTTCCTCGCAACCAATCATATTCTCATTCCATTAATGATTCCCGAGGTATGAGAATCGCGTTAACATGGTCTCTATCAATTCAGATGTAAATACAGTTTGATACCTGGCGTTTTCTACATTTAACTTTTTATTTTCCATTACTTACATATTAACATCCCCCCCCCCTTTTTGTTTTTCTTTACCTTTTTCGTTGGAGTTCTAGTTAGACTTGGTGCATATTTCTTCGTTTTCTTTTTCTTCATTCTTGTACTCTACTTCTTAATCTTAGTCTTTTGGTTTTTGATGATGGTGTATGAGGTGCGCCCCGCTGCAGGCAACTTGGTCTCAATCGACGTAAGCTTAAACTACGGAAGCCCATCCACATATTCACAAGTTGTACGTTCATCCTTGCCCATTTATCTCCGTCACTACCCTTAAGTAATCATCCTCTATTTCGTGTTCGGGCTTTCATACCGGGTACTGGCTCATCAATCTATCATTGCTAGAGGTGGCAAGATCAATCTCTTGAACTCTGGCCCTAACTAATCACAACTCAACCCTTTTTTACTTTCGCCATTCTACTTTTTTTTTTCCATTTCTTTTTTGAAAGGACCCTTTTAACTAAAGTGGCCAACGAATGTAACCAAAGTAAACAATTCACCATTTCATGAACGCAACCAGCCTACCACGAGGATATCGACGATCCGGTTCACAGCGAGTCAATAGCCGACAGAACCTTAATTTCCGTAGTAGTTTAGTCGTCCGTCACCTCCCGCAGTGTAAAGTACTCTACGGTGACACCACCTGGATATTACCATCGGAGTCCACCCATTCGACTCCCATATCCTACCGTTATTTCTAGAAAATGTTTAACCGGTCGCATCTACAAATTAGATTAACTTAGCTTAGGTTACTTGTATCCCTGCAGGATCAAAGAAGTACGGTAGAAATAGGTTTTATTACTGTGGTTGGTATTACAAGTTTAAGTACCCCAACTCTGGAGTAATGCCAAGATGCGGCTACTGCGGCTTTAATCCGGAGCCTCGCCTAACCTCGACTACGATTATTCTACCTTCACATCGAACTCTATTGCGCTTTCATGAAGATTAGCAGATCTGACTTTGATCAACAGGATTTTATTGAGTGGATCTTGAAGTTCTTGCCAAGTCTTGTTTCATCAGAATTGTGGGGTTGTAAGTGTGGTTGGAAGTATCGTCAGCGATAAGCGGGAACATCCGCGAAGGATGGTGATACTGTATGATCAGATGATGGTGATGGTGATGATGTAAAGTTATGGCAGTCAGTGATAAAGCATCGGGGATGTAGATGGTATTGTAACTCAAGCAAGAGGGAGGGAAGTATCAACCTATGAGAAGGGAGTACTATGGGGAGAGTATTTGTTGCATTTGTATCGTACGGTGGTGTATTGAGTTTTGGAATAAAGGAGGAAGTAGCGAAGGGGCGAGAGGAGTAGAGGCTACTTTACTTACGGAAGTAAACGAAGTTACAGTAGAAAGGAATAACAGCGATGCTGTAGAAATGGATCATACAAAGTCAATAGGGTATCAGGTGCCTTATTCTTGCAGCACTATGCAGCGAGAACACACTGGCTACCCGGGATCAATTCCATATCTAATAGTTTGGGAAGAAACGCGAACTAGGGGAAGATTGTGGATATTGTGTCATTAAGACTGTGGCAAACGGCAAGACTGGGGCAGGCACGTTGACTGGCATTGCTGTGCTTACATCGAACGGGGACATTATCGCTTGGGAGAAAGATATGGTGAAGGCGGATGCCGGGGAAGAGGAAACCGGTACTGTTATCGAGTTGGGGGCGGGTCAGGGTTCTTTGGTGGGTATTGGCACTGCAAGAATGTGGGTCCACAGTGTAACGATTGCTATCTGTTATGCGGCTGATAACGTATGGGCTTACCCCTGAGAGGACAGAGGTATTCTGTCTTGTCAAAGTGCTCACCACTTCTGTCTAGTGTGGTTGTAAACTGAGTCCCCGAATTTATTCCTTAACGACCTGAAAAAGTAGAAGAGAAAAGAAAAATGAAATGTAACGAAGGAAAGTGCAAAAGTCCCTGAACTACCGTGAAGCACAGCTAGAACTATTCTCAATCTCACAAGCAGAATATTCTTCCTGTCCTGCCCCTGAGGATGTCCTGTTCTTCTCTCTCGTCCTCCCCTGAGGGTCCCAGAGGCCCATTTTATACTAGGATTATGCAAACAACACCCACAAACAATGACGTGGAAACACTACGACATGATTGCGAATTTCCTCGTAAGCCATTCTGTGTCCTCCATCACACGTAACAGTACTGTACAACAACCCCAGAAGTGATACTTTACAACCAACCACGTTGAAACACTTCCGGAGAGAACGCAGCAATATTTTCTTTGGCTGGGATAAGGCAATTCTCAATTATCTCACTTATCCATGATACAGTTATTGAGAAACTCAAAAAGCAAGGTTAAGAGTGCCTTGAGGATATAGAAAAAAATTACCAAGTACTGCATTGCGTTCACCTTTCCCGACACATCCTATCACGATAAAAAAATTGTGGTCTGGAAGTATGGTCACAGTTGCGGAGCCGTGTTGGATAGTCTACAGAGAGAGGGGTTAAAGCAGAGAAAGAGCTACCATTTGTTAGAAGTTACTAAAGACGTGTTGGGCATTTAGAATGAGTAATAACTTACTTGATTACCTTCCTTCCCGGGAGTATACAGAAGTGCAAGACTTCCACACGCAGACTGCTTTAACGCTTGATTAATCAGAGTGAGAGGATGATAGTCCCTGGATTGGAGCTGGTGTAGAAATGCGCGATAGCTCATTGGCCGGACATACTGGTAATAATAGTTGCCAGGGTGAGGGGTTGATGATTCGATACAAAATCATCAACGCCATGAATGATAATAGCCCAGCTATATATCACGGTGTTCCGGGCTTGTCATACGCACCGGCATGCCTGGAGACCCTCATCGAGGTACAAGAAACAAAGATTAACGAAGAAGCATATACAATAGCTAAGAAGAACAATACTGACAACCAGCCCTCACTAGAACCTTGGGTGGAACAAGCAAACCATCTGAGCGAAGCCTTTGAGAGCATAAAGGAATCCACATATCAAGAGCCTGAGCTGAGCAAGAACAGAGTGATCGTTCATGACGCGGATGTACTGCACGGTAAGTTACATGGAGAAGTGGCACCCACACAAACCCTCCACCATTACCCTCTTAGGTTCGCTAAGAGCCCCCAAAACATATTCTTGCCTATTTTTTTCTAATGCTAAGTTAGTAAGTATGATACCAGAAATAGCCTTTATCGCACCGCCTAAATGATTCGATCCCAAACCCTTGCTTCACGTGACGTGGGGGTCTTACTAAGATGCCCGTCAAGCGAGCATAGTTACAATAACAATTGTTTAACCTTCCACTTCCACTTCGAGTATTATCCGGAGTGACTGATTACAAAAAGAGGTTCAAAATACAGTAGGCTTGTGGGCTGAATATGTGAGGTGATTTATCCTGGACTTGCGAGACGGTTGCATAACGCATGATCAAGTCCGGGGCCTCACAAACAAGCCTTCGAGTGAAAGCGGAAACTAGAAGTACTTTCCCACCATCACTAGCTAGGATGGAGTGGAAATTGTTGTGTAGGAGCAGAAACGTCAAGAGTGAATGTGGACAAGATAGCTTTATGGCGTTGGTCGGTAGAATACCGTAACTCGATCATTGGACGTAGCGTTATATAATTTATACCAAAAGGGTGTCCAAGACAACCGGGCTTAATGTATTGCTCCGTAGTGTACAATACTCAAGTATAGAGTCGACTAATTCCTAGTGACATCCAATGCATTGTAATTTCCTTGGCGTGGAGGTGACTGGAAAGTGATTGTCACACAACAAGCCTCACGCCCCTCTTCTTTAGCTCGGCACATACACATACAGATACGGTAGAAAGCTCACAAATCCTCTCCCCTTCTCTACAAATCGCACTATTATATCTACATTCAGCCAATATTCTGGGGGGAAATCATGGCGGACGCTACTTATGCCCGATCACTCTATATGGGGGGCAACGCCCACTGCGGGAACATAATAGGGAGTTTCAACAAAACAATCAACATGTCGGACGAGGATGCACAGATTATGGGGTGGATCTCCCCACTGGAGCCGCAGATCAGGCATCAAAGCGTGCGCACCGAACGATTTGATGGTTTTGGGGATTCGCTTTTGGAAATGAAGGAGTTTCGGGAGTGGAGGACTCGAAGCAGCGATGGGGGAACCGATGAGGCTGTCTTGTTTTGTTTCGGAAACCCAGGAGTAGGGAAAACCTATCTAAGGTAGATAGAGAGTGAGCCCTTTAAAAAAGCAACTATCACTAACGATAGGAAAAAAAAATAGCTCCCTAGTCATTGACAGCCGCTGCGATCAGGCAAGGAAGGAGGATATTGCCGTCGCGTGTTTATACTGCGACTTTCTTGCTCAACAAGATCAGACAATCACGAACATGATGGGAGCAATTCTGAAGCAGCTGCTGGGAAAAGCGGGAATTCTGGAGCATATAAGGGAGGCGTATCGAAAAGGGAAAACCGAAGTTGGTGGTCGCGGTCTGCGACTTCCAGATCTGGTGGGAATGCTGAAGTCCACAATCGCATTGCTACCGCAAACCTTTATCTGTATGGATGCCCTTGACGAATGCTTGCCAAGGCACCTGCCTGTACTACTTAAGTCGCTGAGAGATATCGCTCGGGAGTCACCCACGACGAGAATATTCCTCACTGGAAGGCCACCCGTCGGAGAAGATATCCGGGGATGTTTCCCCAGAGCTGTTGGGATACCCATCAGTCCAAATGGATGACATTGGGAGTTATCTGGAGATTTTGGCTAGCTACCGACACCGAGCCAGAGGCGATGAATGATGATTTACGGGCGGATATAATGAGAATTATACCGGAAAGGATATCAGACATGTGCGTAGGAATATCTTACTTTTCGACTGTATTAATGGCGATATGCTGGCTAAAGAATATTTGTAGATTCCTCCTCGTTTCACTTAACATCGATGCTATTTTAGGAGAGATCACAGTTCGTCAAAGAAGAAAGAAGCTTGAAGAGATGACACAAGGGAACAGACTGAGCGACGCATACACCGCCACTCTGAATCGAGTCAAGGCGCAGAAGGGAACAAAATCAATACCCGGAATGAAGGTGCCGACGTGGGTGACGCATTCGGAGCGACAATTACAGGCCGATGAGCTGTGTCGTGCCATGGGAGTGGAGGTTGGATCTACCGATTTCGATCTCGAAAATGTTCCAACATTGCGGACACTCCTAGGAGCTTCTCTGGGTCTTGTCACTGTCGAGGCATCTTCTTCTACCGTCAGACTGATACATTTTACTCTTCAAGAGTATCTCTCAGGAGATCTGACCCTCTTCAGTAGCCCCCACTCTTCAATTGCGGAGGTTTGCTTGACATACCTCAATTCTCAATGTATCCGTAACCTTTCTCCAACTCTCTGCTTTGAGGCGCCAACTATTCCGCTTCTAGAATATGTTTCCTGTCAGTGGGCAAAGCACGCAGGAAAGGGGGCGACGGAGAATGTGAAAACACTGGCGCGGAGACTGTTGGATGGATCTGAGGAGCACATCTCTGCTCAGCTTGTACTATGGCATTATGATCAAGAAATATGTGGGTGATGGATGCCCTATGGCTGGGTGGAGCGAGTTACGGGATTCACAGGGCTACATGGGGCAGCATCTTTTGGAGTCCTTGAGATAGTTGCTATATTGGAGATGAAGGAATGGGATCTCGGTACAATAGATAGCACAGGCAGTACGGCGCTCATATGGGCAGCCCGGTTAGGCCATGGTGGTGCAGTAAAAACGCTTTTGGCACGAGAGGACGTCAATCCCAACACGCCAGACACCAAATACCCCGAACACCGCTCTATTGGGCGGCTTGCAACGGCCATGAGGCGGTATTAAAAACACTATTGGCACGAGAAGATGTCCACACCGACACACCTTACGATTTGAACGACACACCCCTCTCCGTGGCCCTCTTCAGAGGACACAATCAAATTGTAAAGATGCTACAGGAAAGGATCAGTCGCAGCTCCAACCCTCCTCATGATGGAGGTCAAGCAATAACCTCACAGTCTGCTGGGCGCGGGTAGGAGTATGCTGCGGGGATGCTGTGCGGTGGTAGTGATCTTGGTCCCGGCATCACAGACCTTGAGGGATCAAATGTATATTTATCAACTAACGCCAAGAACCGTAAACGGATATCGGACTACGATGAATAACTCTTCCTTTCTGAACCGCCGTGGCTTCTCAGCTGAACAAATATGCTCACCGCCACCCGCTCCCGAGTGGCCGCCGAGGTTTTCAACCGTTTCCGGAACCTGACACCCACCCTCACAACTTCCAATCAACTCTCCCGGCTGCGTTGGATCGGTATTTGTTAATCTCCTCTTTCTTTTAAAATTTTGGCGTTTCTCATCTACATCTTTCTTTCTTTTCAACCAATCATATCCTCATTCCATTAATGATTCCCGAGGTATGGGAATTGTGTTAACATGGTCTCTATCGATTCAGATGTAAATAGAGTTTGATACCTGGCGCTCTCTACCTTTAATTCTTTATTTTCTGTTCCTTTACATCCCTACATCTTTCCAGCTTCTTTCTTTTTCTTTTTCTTTTTCTTTTCGGTTGCCGTTCTGGTGAGACTTGGTGCATCTTCTCACTTTTTTTTTTCTTGATCCTCACCCTTGTACCTCCGAATCTTTGTCTTGAGTTTTGTCGACAATGGTATACTACAGTACATGCGCCATTGCCGTGAAATGGCTCTCATTTGAACCTCAATATCAAGCTAATGAAGCTCATTTATATGTTGACTGATATCGTATGATAGCCCGTTCATCTTCTCCCCCTGATTCGTCTCTCGATACCTATCGTGTAATGTAGAAGCAAGTTAGGCATCAATCGTCTCTTTTGAAAAACTTCTTACCGCCATACTGCGATACTAGTTCATTCATTATTATCATTAATTCGTTTTTATTAAATTTAATAACTTGTCAAGTACTTGAAAGTTACATTATATGTTACAAAGAAAAAAAAGGGAGAAAAAGAAAAAAAGAAATCAAATATATCCCTAACCCTAAGTTCTTCCTTCCTTAATGAAGCGGAAGAAAAATTTGTTTTTAATAATCCCAGTGAGTGGTGGAAATATAATTGTCCAAAGTCAGAACTTTGGCATTAATCCTGTCCCCCCATATATGGGAGTAAAGTACTGTATTGTACACAATCCGGTTCATGGCAGGTCAATTACTACAGTGACACAGTTTGACCTCTCCTGCCCGAAATGCTGTGCGACCTGTTGTGGGAATCTACCACTACACTGATAACATGTTAGGCACATGAATAACGGAGACCTCTCATACCTACTCAGCAAACGATTTTTCCACAGTTCCAAATACCCCCTTCTGGCATGCTTATAGGAATTGGGTGTCAGCACCTTATTTCGGCCATAATAGGTCCTGACACTTTAGTAACCAATATTAATGCAACTACCATAACACTATATATATCATCACCATCTGTCTTACTAGATTCTCTACATAGAATATATTAGTGAGACGCCTTCGGCTATATGTGGGAAGTAGAACAAAGTAATTTAGTTAAGTTCTAGGCAAGCTATTATCCTGTACTTCAGTAGTTAGTTAAACTGACCAATTGGTAACAGGACACTTTAGCAAAGATATTAGTGACTTGAATATTAGGAGTCTATGCTACTGTAGGGTACAACCATGTGACTGAGCCCACTGCTGAGAGAAGTAGAGTCCAAGAGGCATATTGGCAAGTTGGTAAGTAAGAGGCTTCCACCTAGTGGCACCTAGTGCACCATTGGTCCAATTCAGGGAGAAAGTTTTGCTTGCTTTCAACGAACATTGTAATACATAAGTATGCAATAGTCATTCTTAGACATCAAAGCTGATTACTTTGTATTCAGAAAGGAACGATTGGTATGGTTGCCATTTGAGTAGTATACTGTGGGAGTTCTTTGTTTTCTTTCCCACTTATGTTTCTTTCTATCTGTTTCTATCTTTTCCTTTCTGGTGATACCCTTTTCCTCCTCTCAGGATTTTTCCCTCATCCAGGTTTTTCTCTACAGAGAAAGGTTTTTTTTAACGATGCCACCATTGTATTTATCTTTCTTTCTAACTTCCTTGTCTCTATGTCTGCTTGATTTGGCTTCCATACCGGTATTCTAGTGCCTTTCTTATATGAAAGAGTAGGAGTGTTCTAAGGGCCACCGTCTAGATAACTACCAGGATCAGGATTGGGAGGATGCTAGAAAATCTCTACACGCTACTCTATGGTATATAGGGAATCAGTGTCCAGCTCATGTATCAAGATAATCAACAATTCCCCTCTCTCTGTGCAGTTACTACACACCTCGAACTTGTGTCAGAGTGATATTCTGTGACTGCTAACATATCTAGGCTTGAGCGTGCCCGAGGCGGATGCTACCCCATACTCACCTATCGTCCCCAGCAGCTCCCTGCCCGAACTTTTCTCACTTTATCGCCCCCCGTCATCCACCCAATCAGGCCTGTTCAGAGATATCCAAGTCAATGGCAAACCACATTTTGCCTACCCTTTCTCGTCCATTGCTCCTGGCTGCCGTCTCGCCGGTCCCTCCCGGTCCTGTTTGGCCAACATTGCCCCCGCGAACTTACATTACCTTCTAGTTTCCTTCATCAATATTGCCAAAAAGCCAACCCCACTTCCACCATCCTCGATCCCAACTCCCAATCTCCACTCCATCTTCCCCCATTCTCCTCGCTCAAGAATTTTATATACCCCGCCTATCGCCTACTTTGTCCAAGACACTATCCACCCGTTAGTAAGCACGTCGGCTCTGGCAATCTCCTCCCAAAGAAACAACCTAACTTTTTTCGCCCGATCCCACATACCCCCCCCTCCCCCCCTAAACACCCTCCTGTAAGACCAAACAAGACCACTCAACTAACTCTCCCAACCCCGCAACCAAAACCCCAAATCACACCAACTCCAAACATCCACATACCTACCACCCTCTCGCGCAACACAGCACAAAGGCGGCACCACTCAAGCAGTCAACATCCCACATCCACTTTGCAAATCACTCAAGTTTTAGAATAGCAGGAGTCTAGAGTAAGCGAGTGATATTTAGTGACTAGATTACTTTCCCTTCGCATTTTCCTTGGGGGGGGGGGAAGGAAGGCAGGCAGGCAAGCAGGTAGGCGTAGTTGCTGGACGTAGTAGGGAAGGCAGTGGCGGTTAAGCAGGTTGTGTGGAGACAGGATTCCAGGCGATTACGCATCGACATGTTGACCCTGGGAAGTGTCGGAGTTAAGAATCGGAGAAGTAGTGTGGGGGTGGCTCACGTGTGTGTATGGAAGTGACGATGGACCAAGGAAGTGGAGAGCTGATGATTACTTATCATATTTTGAAGAATTTATAGTATACCTAATTTGCCATGATTTAATGAATCGCCCCTCTCTGCTAACAGGTATGTATGTATGCATGTATGTATGTATGTGTGGGGCATCATAGTCCTCCCTACTTCTCCCAAGGCCTAATAACTATCTCGCCGGGTGACAAGCTATGAATAAAAATACAGCAGGATATCCTGATCTAGAATACAAATCTACTCATCATCCTCGTCTTCGTCTTCGCCATCACTGCTACTACTATTTTTGTCACTCATTTCGACGTCTTCCTCTTCTTCAATGCCCTCGCCGCCCATCTCCATAACACCCAGACAAGTGATCCGTCGTTCCGTCTCGTAGATTCCGACCAAGCAACCAATCTGTCTTCCTTCTCCACCGTCAATCCGGACCTTTTTCATCTCGTGCGTATCCTTTTCCGAGTCCTTGCCGAGGTCCCAGATTCGTACCACTCCGTCAGTTCCGCCGGTGATGAGGTGGAAACTACCATTGACGGCGATCGTGTCAAAGTCTTTCACTCTGCCAGGCATGCCGATCGACCTTCCGCCGAGGAAGCCGATCAACTTTGGAGAATCTAGAGATACTGGATCGGCGGTGGAATAGAACAATACCCTCCCGTCCTCAGTAGAAATGGTCAATACTTCTTCCTCATCAACATCTTTCTTGTTCTGCGTGATGGTGGTGGGTAAGTTGATGTACCGAATCTGATGAACCTTCGATATCGGGGTTGTCCTGATTCGACATCTTGGTTTGGAGTCCATTCCGAAGACTACCACTCCGCGTTCGAAAGCGATTGCGTACTCTTCTCCGGATTTGCCCCATTCCACCTTCATTCCTTCGCTACCAAAGATTGGGGGAACATCTTCCTTGCTTAGAGCCAGTATTCCAGCTTTACGACCTGTCATCAAGTTCCACATTCGGACTTGCCTTGTACTTTTGCCAACTGATAGGAGGATCTTTTGGGATGGGTGAAGGGCGATGTCATTTATACCTCCGGCACCACCGCCATAGGTTGCCTCGGAATTAAAAGTGTCGATCCTCGGACCGTATCCTTCTCCGTAATCGGCTGCATAGTTGATCGGCTTGGGTTTGGGTTTCGGACATTTGAGCATTGACAACGGTGCCCAATCCCGCGTTCGAAGGATGTGAATCTGAGCATCCAGACCCGCAGTAATAATTTTTGATCGGTTGGGAGTGAATATTATGGCTGTTGGAGTGTTGAGATGGTGAGATAATACTCCCAGATTTTTGTTTTTGGGATTGCTTGCCGTTAAAGTCGAGGTTGCCTTTTTGAGTTTTTGAAAGTTTACCGGCGGAAGCGCGGATGATAGGGTGTAAAGATTTATATGCTCGTCTGCTGAGGAAGTGGCTAGGATACGCTTTTGCAAGACATTTGCGGAGGGTGGGGAGATTGTTAGGGTGCGAATTGGTGCTGTGTGAGCTGTGAAGAGGAAGGAGTCGGTAAAGGTTGCAGGAAGCGAAATTGCGTCATTTTCTTTTGGTGTAGAAGAGTCGGAGGATGGTGATGAGGGGGGCGAGAAGGGGATTGTGACGATGAAGCCGTGAAGGACCTTATCGTAGGATCCAGTGATTACCTGGAAGTTGAAAGGTGAAAGAGAAGAGTCGGAGGTTTGTTGAGGTGCTAAAGCGGGATGAGGAGGGGTAATAGCATTTCCGGCTGCAATAATAGGAGTATTGTTGTTAACGGCAGCAGTAGAAGCGTCTGTGGCAGTAGGAGGGGTATGTCTCTTTCTTTTGGCCATTGTTTCAAATGGATGGGCATTTGTTGCCAAGTGTAAGTTTCCTGTGATGGCGATGATAGAGGTGCTGGATGAAGAAATTACCCCCTGGATTATTCTTCCTGTGTGCGAGATTTTCCGCCAAGATTTCATCACATGACTAGATGCGCTAGCACAAAGAAGGAAGGAGGGCATGTCTCAAAAGTCCCTGTCCGTTTCGAAATGTCCATCAAGAAACCGGTGCTGTGTAACAAATGCCAAGTGTCCAAATACTATACCGGTGCGGTGTTATCCCTTCGTTCGTTTTCAAGCCCATACACACCACAAGTTATTAACTCGGTAGTGAGGTTCAATACCAGTAGTGAGTGGCGAGTGTGGGTATTCTCTGGTAATTTATTGGCCCGGTCACGGCGGACTTGACCTTTCTTTACTTATTCTCGTAAGACCAAGATCTTATCTACACACCATTTGTGGTGTGCCTGGGCTTGAACAACGGAAACGAACGAAGGGATATTCGGTCACAGACGATTTCTTTCCAAGTCGCAGGCTCTAGCCTCCTTGAGCTGCTACAGCTTCTACTTATGGTTAGTCGGTGATTCAATTGAGCCCCTCCGTGTGCTAGTGGAGAGTTACCCTCTCTTTGCTCAGAAGCCAAAATTGGCCATAGCGCAACCATCGAAGAGAATCGGAGAGGAAGACAGGTCACAACACATGAGAGATCATCCACTGATACAGAAAAAAACGACAGAGAACGAGAGAGAACGATAGGCTCCACTGAAAAATACTAGAGTTCAGTGACAATCTTTTAGTTTCTTTCCTTTTCATTCATTCATTCTTGCTTTGTTTTTTTTCTTTCTGTTTACTAGAATAAATTTCTCCATGGCCTACCCATGATTGGTTTGTTATCTTGATTGTGAATGAGATCTACCGGTATTGATTGATTGTGAGTAAGAGAGTTGTAAAAAGTGCTAAGCTGGTAACCCGATGCGTTGAGACCGATTGCAGCAATTGATGAATGAAAAAGCTGACTAACCTCACGTTATCCCCTCAGACCTTCGCTTCGAATACAGGTAATTGCCCCCAGCAACCAATTTCTCATTTTCGCCCCTTCCCCTTTCAACCCCTTGCCAAAAAGAAAAAACAAAAGCTCAAAGAATCGGATTGTTCTCATTCCCTCCCCCGACTTCCAAGACTTTTCAACCTGTTCCTCACCTAAGGTATTTTTTTTTAATCCCTCCCTTAACTCCTATTACCCTCCACCCTAACCTTTTCAGGGTTACGAGAGCCTGCCAAGCCAACCACCACCTTGCCTCTTTGCGTTGGTCTCTTCAGCATTCATCAGACCAAGGCAACCAACCAACCAAATCTTGTCTCCCACTCCATACACTCTATTCCCGTACCCAATCTTTTTTCTCCTCTCACCAAAAACTTTCTACCGCTGACCCGTTGCAACCAACCCCCCTGAGTCTAACCCTAACCCACCACTCCCCCGCTCAACGTCACCTCATCCCAAGTGATAGAAGATACTACTATCAACTGTTCAACAACCATTTTAATCAGGAAATCCTCCACGGTAATCGTCTTCCCCGTCCCTGTTTACCCCATCGCCCTCGAAATCCTGACATCTGTGAATGTTGTCGCTGACTTTTTAGACGTCAGTCATTCTAAGCGAGCTCCGAGTTTTGCTGTATATACGTTTATGCCAGCATAAAGCCGGCTTGTATCATGGTGGAGAAGATTTCTATACAGAATCTACGGAGTAACGCCGTGAGCACGAGGCTAGAGGAGCGAAAGTGAGTTTGTTCTTTATTATTTTGTTCGTGAAGCCCCTTGTTTTTGCCGCTCGACATCCCTTTCCCGACCGACGATACGCCTGTTGCCATGACACGTCGCGTATCGTGATTATCAAAAAAAAAAATGAAAACAATAAAAAAAAATATAAAAAAAAGAATGGAAAAAAAATCAAATAATAAAAAACCCACGCTACTTTTACGGTCGGAATTAATAATTAATTCCCGACCTCAATTTCAATTAGCAATTATAGGATATTAATTTTTGCGACGAATTTTTTCTAATGTTGGTGCTAGAAATCTCATCGTCTCACGGAAACGAAAGCTACAGGAGGTCTATGCAGTATGTCGTCACATCGACAGAACAAAGCCTTTTCCAAATGCTGATATCGTCGAGACATGGGGGACAATTGAGCGATATGAGGGCGCAAATATGGAGGATGGTGAGAAGAGATTTCTTGAAGAGAATGACATCGAGAGGTAACCTATTCTGCGCTTTACATGGAAGCTATAAATTTTTGTTAATTGTTTTCCTAGAGGTCGTTTTTTCCGAGAATCCACGCTTCCGCCACATTCTTCATACCTCGCCGAACCTGGTGGATTTCAGAAATCATTTGCTACTCAATTGACACCCCATCCTGCTATAAAAACAATTTCCCAACATGCGACACCGCTATCTACACCTGTTCTCGAAAAGCCTCCACAAATGCTTGAGCATCCAACGGTTTCCCAGGAAGCCGAACTCTTAGCTGAGAAGGAGGCGCGACATGCTTTCGATGCTCGGAAGAGGATGGAGGATCAATCGCCGACAAAATCTGGAGTTACAAATGGGAAACGGTCAAGCGAGGCACCAACTGATGATGGCTCTGTGGATTCGGAAGCGACCGAGGACGATCTGGGGTCGCTTTCTCATGTCATTGAACCCTCTGAACGGGTAAAGTCAGGGAATGCGGCGCCAGTCATCAATGTTGGTGGAGTTCCGGTAGTACAGGAAGCGACCACAAGAGTTCCTGATGATCATGAGCGGTCCCTTGGAGTCCGCCCGCCACCCATACTTTCCGAACTTCTGAACGCGGCGAGAGGCAATACCACACAAACTGCGGCAGCACTAGATGATAAATCTGTAGAGCGGAATATTTGGGCGGAGAAGGCTAAGTCTACCGAGTCACCTGCGGTCAAGAGTTTTAGCGATTCTGTGCGCGAAGTACCGGATTCCTTCGAGTCATCGCAGGTATCATCGTTATCTGAACCCCCGAGTCCTGCTCCTTCAAAAGGCGCGATTCTTGAGCTTCGGGAAGAGCCCCGGCTGCCTGTGGCATCTCCGCAAATTCAACAGATACCCCCACATCCACCTCTAGCCATAATTACCAACAGAGATAATCACCCTTCCCCTATTTCTCACTCCAAATTACCCTCCGAGCATCTTTCACATCCGGATATTTCTTCACCTACATCCTCAATCGACGGTGATAACCGAAGTACTCCCGGCAATATCATATCTTCTGCAACCAGCCCGGATGCTAACCACATGTTAGGCTCAGACTCTCGTCCGGGGGAGAGCAATGGTCAAATCAAAGAGGTTGTTGCTGAATCCGCTCCCTACGGCGTTATGGCTATGCCAGCGAAGCAGGCAGAAAAAGAAGAATTGGCTGGATCGTTTATGGGGAGGAAGATGGCCCCTTGTGGAGCGCAATGTGAGAAACCATTGCCCTCTGTCTTGGTCGCCACAGAAGTTGTCGCAGATGAGAAAGAGACACAATCCCAATTGCCCACTATCCCACCTCAAGAACTCACGAATGGAGGGGAGCCTGATCTTGCCGCGGTCGAAACGGAAGCAGAAATTACCGTTCCGAAAGCCGGTGAGACCCCCCAATCAACTAGAACCAAGAAATCAGCATCACCAGATCCTTCGGCGCAGTTGAGATTGGAGAATTCGCTTGCTCAGGATGATGTTGTCAAACCTGATTCGGTGGCTAACGAGAGACCATATTCCCAAAAACTGGCGGGAGTAGGCGAAGCCCACGATGAAGACCTCGAAGATCAGGTACAGCTTGTGGGCAGTAGTGAGCCGGAACCTAAAACTATTCAACCGACAAGAGAACTCGTGGAGGCCGTGACGGAGGTTGTCAAGGATGTCTCTGAAAATATGGAAGTTGATATTCCGGACAGAACTGGGGATATGGATGCCACAGGTCACGACACAGTCATGACTGGTATTGATCAGCCTGGGGTTCATAGAACTACATCAGGGACACATGTGGGGGATATTTCCATAGGCGCTATTTCATTACCCGAGAAACAGAGTTTAGAGGCATCTACTCTCCAAGAGATTGATGATTCCAAAATGGAAATCGATCACACCGCAAACGAGCGACACGACGAAATAGAACCGGTACACAAACTACCAACCTCGGACCTGACTGCGTCAGTTGGCGCTATTACAGAAATTGTTGGTCAGCCTGCGGATTCCACGTTCGAACATAACAACAAGGAAGAAAATCTCTCTACCGGCAAACCGATCGTTGACGCAACCAAATCTAGCGGTTCACTTGTTCCGGACGTTTCGCCAATAAAACAACACTTAAGAAAGCGAGAGACGCCCAAAAGACAAGCGAAGCTGAGCAAAGTAGTCATCTCTTCAACACACCATGCCTTAGCTGCCCTCGAAGAAGAGGCTAAGCGACTCCGCGAGGATCAAATTGCTCAAGGACCGATTGTTGTTGCTCGGCGTAGAGACCAACAGGCAGCGTCTGCAGCGGCACGACGGAGTGCGGTCTTCCAGCCCGGGAGCAAAATCGACGCGATTACTCGATATGGTATCGCCGAGCCGCCATCGGAGGAAAAGAGCAAAGTAAAGAATGCTGATATGTTCGATGTTGCGTATACTGCTAAGGCCTCAGGAACCTCGATATCTGACCTACTTCAACGATCAAGCAAGACTCTGACTACAGCTGATCACCAGGTGCATTACTTTGAGACTCAGGCAGTAAGGATCGAAAACCGGATTCTTGATCTGCAAGATCAGGGTCTGTGGAGTTTGCGACAGATCCCCCGGGTTGTGGAGCCGCGAAGACGGAAATGCCATTGGGATTACCTTCTTGAAGAGGCAAAGTGGCTTCGAGATGATTTTAAGGGGGAGCGAAAATGGAAGATTGCTATGGCAAGATTATATGCGAAAGAAGCAGCCCGGTGGCACCGGGCAGGGGAGGGGAGACGTCAGTTACAAGTGGATAGGAAACAACTTGGCGTTGTGCCTAAAGGAATACGGGAGGAGCGGAGAAGAATTGGGCATGTTGAAATGCAGGATAGTGATATGAGTCAACCCACTCCCGATCTAGTAGATGGTTGTGGATCCCCCGAAAGCGACGACGACTTTCCGATGGATGACAGACATCATGACACGGATCGGAGTAATTTTGCCCATATCTATGAACCACCTGCGACCCTTTTCACGCTTTCGCCTGAGGAGACGATCTTTGCGATGCCAGCCTCAAAGGCAGCTGACGATATTTTAAACCAATTACCGTTATATGGTCCTCCCGAACCCCCTACTAGGCGATATGAGGATATCGAGGAGGAATGGATGAAATTACCAATTGTTGCCATTTCAAAGTATGCGAGTGGGAAGCTAGTCGTTCAAGAAGAAAAAGGCCCCCCATCCAAGAAGAGCAGATATGAGTATGAGGAAAATCAAGACCCTTACGCAGACGATTCCGACGAGGATGAAAAACTAGGTGGTGGTAGGTTAATCGGGCGCAGCGAGAGAGACAAGTTACGAAAGCCATCAATTCTTCCGCCCGAGCAGACGAACGTTGCATTGTTCAAGCCAGAATACAAACCGATACTACAAAGGCTACATAATACTCATGTTCCACGCTTGCCCAGTGACTTTCCGCCACCTGCTTTCTTTGAAAATCGACATCCAAGCTTGTGGCTGGCGTCTGAAGATGAAATGCTCAAAACTCTTGTCCGAGAATATCACTATAACTGGGGGCTTGTTAGCCAGTGTCTTGCGCTTCCTGGTGGCTGGCATTCTGGCTCAGAGAGGAGAAGTCCTTGGGAATGTTTTGAGCGCTGGATTGCCCTTGAGCCCATTCCACCCGAATTTGCCAAGAGTCCACATTTTAAGCCAATTCAACAACGTCTGGATGTTGCAGCAAGAGTAAACGGATTGTATGGTAATGTACCTGGCTCAGCAGGCGGAAACGGCTCCGGAGGTGTAAAACCGAGGAGGGGGACAGCACCAATTAGGGTGGAAAAGCGGAGAAATACACGCAACTTTACGCTTATTGAGTCAATGCGAAAGTTGGCGAAGAAGCGGGAAACAAGCGTTAACAAGCAGCAAACCAATAAGAGTATGATATCCCTTGTTCTTTCTAAAAAATCTTGCTGTATTCCCAAATTTATAGCTGACAAATCATATAGACCAAGTTGCCGCTGCTATGAAGAGAGCTTCGGAAAGCCAAGCCAGCGCTTCTAATCAGCTGAGAACACCACAATACTTCAGTGCTATGAAGTTCGAACGGGAGCAGAAGCACCTGGAGCAGAAGAATATGTATAGTCAGCACATGCAAATGCAACAGGCTCGTAATGTATGGTTTATGTCTCTTGTGCGATTCATAAATTTGTTACTAATTTACTACCAGGGCATTCCTCCTCAAACTCGCATCCCACACCCAGGCCAACATCACGGGCTTGCAAATGGTGTACCAATTCCTGTCCCCCAACGAGTTGGTGTACCCGCCCCACAAGGACCTAATGGGGCCCTCCAGGTCCCTCGGGCAGCACCAATGCAAAATGGTACCAACGGTGTTACAATAAGATCTCTTCCAGCGCAATTGCCTCAAGGGCAGACGCAGCGCTACACCCCGGAACAGCTTGCCCACCTCCGCCGGATACAACAACAGCATGCTGTCGCAGTGGCGGCGGCATCACAAGGCTATCCACCTTCCAGTGCTCTCGGAACCCAAGGCTCACAAATCAACGCGCAAAACATGCAAGCTCTACTCCAGCAAGCTCAACAAGCAGCCCTCGGTCAGAATCAACAAGCCCCTCAGCAAAAGCGTATCATCCCCCCTCCAATTGATTCGCAGGCATCAGTTTCCTCCCCTCATATACCGCCAACCCCTACCACAGCCACCTCTACTCAACTTAAACCAGCACAAATGTTAATCCAAGAGATGGCGGCAATAGTGCAATACCAGAATCCTAACCTCCCTCAAGAACGTGTTCGCGAGGCTACCCAGCAAACACTCGTATCTTACCACGCTCAGTTATCCCAGAATATCCAAGCCCAGGCGCGCAATCCCGTGAAACCGAATCCGGCGCGGGCAGCGGTTGTCAACACTGGTCCTATGATTGGCGTCAATGGACCCGTGAATTCAGTCGTAGACCCTCCCGCAGTCGGTGTAGTTGGTGCAGTTGGTGCAGTTGGTGCCGGAAGTCCCAGAGTTAATAATAGCCAAATCCCTACTCAACCATCGCAGCCACAGCCTCAACCTCAACCACAACCACAAGCAAGCCCACCGCCACCACAACCGCAATCTGTTTCAAAGCAGCAGCAACAGTAACCTATTTAATCATTTTTTGCTGCATCTTTTCTTTTTTCTTGTTACCCATTCAATTCAATTCAATTCAACCGAATCCAAATCTCTTCTATTCTATTATTCCCGTATTCTTCTTTTCCGCTTTCCAATTCGCTTCTTTTTTTTCTTTTTTTTTTTAAACCTCTAGGATAGTTATGTTTTTTTTAACAAAAAAAACACAACTTTTAGTCACGGGTGGGAACCTTTTTTTTCCCCTTTTCCTACTTTTCTTTTTCCTTATGTTTGGGTGGGGGTTTTGTTCGTTTTTCATCTCATACTCATTAGGGTCTTTTTTTCCTTGCTTTCGTTCGTGGTGATGCGGTGGTCACCTGTATGGGAATTGTACAGTTTTTTTTATCTTTTTTTTCGCAACTGATTGGTATGATTCGATTTGTGGGTTCTGGTTTTCGTTTCGTGGTTTGGAGAGATGGAGAGCTGAAGGGTGGAAGGGTGGGTTAGTCGGGGCTGTGAGAGGGGGGGGGGGGAGTTTTTTGTGCATAATATATACTTTACTCCAGGGTAGATAAAACAATGGAACGGGTAGATAAGATATTTTATTGGGTCACTTTTTTTTTTCTTTTTCGTTTCTTTTAGTACTTGGCTTAACTTGGCATTTTCCGGTTCGCTGTTTGAGTGGACGTTTTGAATTATGATAGGTGGCTAGCTAGTATGCATGAGATATCACTCGCTAGCTTGCAGCTCGGGCCCCGGGGGGGGGCGGAAAAAAGTTTGGTAACGAGAGTTTGTGAGGGCATTGCTGTGTGCGTCATGTTGCTGTGAGTGGGTATGTCTCTTTTTTTTTTTTTTTTCTTCCTTTTGTTTTTGCTGGTGTTGTCCAGCACTTTGCGGCTAGGTTTTCAATCGGTGTATTTAGGCCCTGTTTGGCACGCCACCATATAAAAAAAAATGCCATATTTCCTTGAAATGGTATATATGCCAAAATAAATATATGGCGTTTTTTTTTTTTTCCAAATAGGAGTGTTTGGCACACATCTCTTTCCTCCATATTTCAGCGTTTGAGGGATTGGGAATGCGGATGGGGTTAATATAAAGTTGTAAAAAACTAAAACATTTGCATGTCACCCATAACGTAAATGAGTGGAAAACTCTGAACAGAGGTCCCTTGGCAGTAATAGGAGTCCAAAGGACTCCCTTTAATACACACTTCCCTTCTTGTAGCCCTGGGGGTTTCACACCTGCCATGGAAGAAAAAAAGGAGATGGAGGATAAAAATATGGAGCTCCGTATAAAAAAAATGGTGGGTTTCTGGGTGTGCCAAATAGACCTCCATATTTTTATATTTATATGAAGGTAAAAGTGCCATATTTGTTGGAAATATGCCATTTTTGCTGCGTGCCAAATAGGGCATTAGAAGAAAACGGTTCACCGGAGAAGTTCCTTCTTTATATCTCAGTGTTAGTTGTGTGAAGTGACCAGCGGAAAAAGGAGAAGAAAACTCTCCAGAAAGCGAGATAAAGTATAGTAGATTACTCTGAAATCCAAGCTGCTCACTTACCTAACCGATCCCCCCCCAACTCTTCATCTAATCATTGGGAACTTATCTATTCCATTACTCAGTGATCTGTGGATACTAACTATCCTCCAGCACCCCCCCCCCCCCCGCCCCGCACGCTGAGAAAGATAATTTTAATGACTCTTAAGAGCCAGCGAGATGATGTATCTAGAACAGAGCAAGGGTTTTACAGGCGTGAAGTAACTCTTTAGTCCTAGTCATAAGCGTCGTGAGGAATGCAGGAAGCTGGGAGGATGGGGGAAATGGGGGGAGAGGTGATTAGTGGAAGATCTTGAAAAGGGGGGGATTTGGGTTTTATTGCAGAGGGGTGGATATTAGTGGGGAGTCGTTCCGTGGGGAGGGAGTATGTAAAAGGTTTATATTGGCTGCTGGTCTATGTAATCTGCTTCATGCCAACCGCGTCCTTCTCAAATACGATTTGAAGGATTGGATCGATGCTGGCACGTAGGATCATACCCATTACTCAGTGCAGTCGGGGTGTCACCGCTGGGGAAAACCGATTCTGGTATCGGTATCGATTTAGAAAGTGCTAGGCGAATTGAGGGTGGTTTTTTGGAACATGTGCATATTCTTTTATATATAAGCTTACTGGGGGTTTGGTGATTTTTTTTAGGGGCTGGAGTTTACGGTGAGGTTTGTGAGTTTGGAATTTTGGGTTTGGTATTCTGGGATAGTTTGGGGTGAGGTGGGTGCTAGTACACTTCTTGGAGGGGGCAGCATTGGGAGCAGTATTCAACAGATGAGTCAGGAGAGAGGCAGTGGTGTAGTGTGACAGCCCTCTCATAATCTAACAATTTAGAATAGGGAATAAAAAACTTTGAAGCAGGGAACGGGCTCTGGGGAGAAGAAAAAGGCCTCTCTTGCTCTTACTATCAGGTTTATGCAGTTGGATTAAACTAAACTTCCGTGTGCTTCATGAGGGGAAGACAGTGATTCCGGATACCTTGCAACGGGTCAACACACTGTTGCAAAACCCCACAGTCCTCTCCAGGGTGTAGCCAAGCATTCAAAGACCCCCGGCCAGGGCTGTGCTAGGGGGGGCGGGAGTAAGTTTTCAAGGAAAGAATCCAGAAAGCTAGATCTCGCCTGGTCTTAGACAGGTAAGGATGATTTCATATGGGATGATAAAAATTGATCCAAAAATCTGGGCCTGCGCTACAGTATTAGGAGTTATTTCTTTACAGGTTTTTATCAACAAATAAGGCCCCGGAGTGCAAAAATACTGTTCCAGAGCCTCCTACTGTTTCGCATTTGTCGAGGCGCGATCATGGTGTGTCACTCGTGCCACGGAGCGTTTACATAGCGTAGTTTTCCATCGTGAGACATGCTAGGGTAATCTGGTCATTTGGTGATCGAGATATAAGTTAGGGACTATTTGGGTTTGTGAATATTACTACAAGGGTAGTGAAAGATCATAATATAATCCCCCGTAGTGTTAATAGCGCCGGATTTCCCTACATCACCCTAAGATTCTGCTAACAGTATCTTTTTGAGCCAGAAACCAGAAGTGGCAGTAACGCATCATCGTGTCCAGTATGGCGGAACAGTAGATATGCTCGGAAGACACAACAATACCCTAGAACAATTCCCTCGCTTCCGTGAACTCATTTAGCCCCGCTGAGTTGATAACTGCTCTGATATCCTGCGCACTTCTGAGTGTACCAGCATATATGAAGTCCGGCCATCACGTAAACTTCCAAACATGAAAAATCTTACACTCCCCTTTCTAGTATCGGTTCAACACTTACACTAGTTACAAAATTTAGTGCTATGTAAGGAAATTCGGCACTACTGGTACTAGTATCAACACTGCAGGGGATAAGGTTCACTTAGCTCAGAAGTCGCATAGCCCAAGTGCGGTACCGGGTCTTTGGTTTAGTTTCTCATTTTGTCTTTGCGTTGCTGCCCTTTTTTTTTTTTTCATACATCGTTTGTGAACTTTTGCCACTCTAGCAGATATAGTAGCTAGGGATGTGATCACTTCAACTCGACCCATACCCTGATGACAAAAGACACGATTATCCAGCACTCTAATTTCTAGTACAAATTTACCATTTCCGGGAGAGTACCGTATCATTCGAACGCAACAGACTATGGCTATGGCTGATGGCAAACGCCGGTGAAAATCTGCTATCGACTGCGCTTGGGTGCCTTAGACCACCGTACATGCTGATATCAAGTTTTCTTTGTGCTTTCAGATGCGCTCTTTAACTCTCAATGTTGCTTCTAAGATAAGAGTTGAAGTAGTCACGATTTATGTTGAATGGTGAGCTCGGTTTTCATGGGCACATATTATATGAAGCATCAAGTATAGACAACTTTGGATTAAAATTAGGGAGTGTGGATCTACGAGAGTGTGTGGAGATAGTTGTGTATAATCAATGCCAGTAAAGTTTAGTTTCTTTATATAAATTTAAGATCGCTGGGTAAAATAGGTACCTTGTGTTCCCCTCTTCTAATACACAACACTAGCAGTTATGTTCTCTCTTAATACCGTCCGAGTAAGATTAATATTTGATATCAATTCCCAAGGCCTATTATCCGAGCCTGCCACGGAATAACGAAGTTTAGCTAAAATGATGCTGTAAAAAGCTGTACAGAAATAAGTCAAACCCAGAAAATGAGAGCATTATGATAAAATAAAGGGTAAAGAAAGAAATAAGATATAATACAGGTCCAATACTATCTTCTTTTAAAATCTCCAATAAGGAAAAAGGTATCGAGGAAACAATTTTCTAACCACCGTCTTTTATCACAGCCAACTCCGCAGCCCCATCTCCAAGCGAGCAAGACACCATGAATTCGTTTGCATGTTGGCCCAGAAATGAGTGATCAACATCCAACTATTCATCGGTGGTAGCCTCTCCCATCACATCTTAACTTTGTCAGACGTTCATTACTCCCGCGCCCCTGTCCATAGCGGTAGAAAAACCCTCCACTCCAACTCTCTCATCTTCCACTTTAGCCTTTGAGAGTCGAGCATGCGCAAACGCGATAAACGACCGGAGGAGTTAAACCCAAACGCCCATTCCCACTAAACCCAATTTTCTGGTTGTGGCACTTACTCTTTTTAGCACAATCCCGCGGGTCCAGCACCTCGATCATCTCGGGGTTTTCCGACCGAAAGTTGAAATTATTGATTGGGTACTCCGTAGCTGAATAGCGTAAGAAATTGGCCAACGGCTCGTATCTCAGACACGCCGTCTTGTACGGCTCAACGCCGAGCGGATTCTTATCGCTATCCAATAGGTCTATCATTGAATCGAGCGTTTGTTGAATTCCAGCCACGTAGCAGTTCTCCGGCTTATAATTCCCTCTGGCGTCGTACATGATCTGCCTGGCATTTACCAATTCCTCCTGTATCATTTTTGCGTTATACTGTAAAAGTTTCTCCCTGTTCATCACCCCATTCGAATTCAGTTTTTCGGGCGAGTTGACTTCTTCCTTCGGCCTCTGCTCGACCATGTAGGGTGGTTGTATGCCTCCGAGTTGTCCTTTAACCTCTACCGCGAGAAGTGCGCTTTTTCCCTCATTTCGAATCCAGAATTCTAGTCTCCGGATGACAACTATTGGCTCCGTCGGCAACTGAGGCTTTTTTCCTAGTGTGAATCGCCCGTGCCTCCGGGGGGAAGGGTCTTGTGAGCCGGGTTGGCTACTGGTATCTGTGGTATCTTTTGGTGATGATGATCCTAACTTGAGTTTCCTGAAAGGGTTGGTCCCTGAGACGTTTGTTGAGAATAAAGCAAGGAGGGGGAGAAGGAGCAGAAGGGGGGATATAAAATGTCTCGGAATCATGGTTATTGTTTTTTTGTTTTTTTCTTGCAGAAGATATTTTCCAAGCGGGTGTAACACAAATCTTATATCTGACAGCACCTCCAGATTGACACAGATTCAGCGGTGGAACCTCTTACTCCAATATTAGGGGCAATTTTCCCGGTAGCATCATTTCGTAAATCGGACTCGGTGAGGAAAGGTTTATCGTCATCAAATGTCATCACCTCTTCTTTCATTCGCTAGGAAGTACAGTACAAAACTGCCCGTAGGCTGCTTTTTCCGCTATAAGTTAGGTTTTCGTTAAAAAAAACTCATTTACGATAGTGCAGTGCTTTACAAGTATTGTCATGAAAAATAATTGTAGGAATCTACTGTCTAAAAGGCCTCATCCAGGTAAGATCCAACGTTCGGCAATTATTTAAAAGTGCACTTCCAGCCGGCTAAACCTGAGATGAAGAACCTAGAAGGTGTTGTGAATTACACTGTGTCCTAGAGGAATACCGGAATGCATCGAAGGTACATCGACAACATCAACCCGGTGAGACCGGTAATGTTGCATTGTTGTTGGGCAGATTTATCCTAGAAAGAAGAACGGTCAGTTGGTTATGCAAGGGATGACGGGGGATAGCAAGGATGATTACGTACACCGGAAAGGAAACTCATGGAAAAGTTATGATACCGGATGGTTGTCTAGAGTACATTTCCGTTGTAATGGAAGTGGTTGGTATTGGTATGAGTGTTGTTATGGGAATGATTGTTGTTGCGGGAATGTTATGAATGTGTTGATGAAAGGAATTTCTGGAATGTGGATTGGTACGGGAACCAGCATGGAACGTTGGAAGCTCAAAATTCAGGAGGCTGAGCTGGACTAGGAAACATGTATATATTGATTGTTATTGTTGTCTTTCTGTTAAAATAACAATATGAGATGCTATAAGGGTTGACTTCGGATTTCAGGAGGTGTTGGGAAAACCCTAGTTTAGTGTCGGCTTCCTACTCACTATTCGGAGTACTTGTACGTGGCCAGAGGCGAATACCTTGACAAGTACCCAGCGTCACTTATGTGGGATATATATATTGTGGTTCAGTTCCCCTGTATTAGATATTTTAAGTCAATCAATTGATGTTCCGCTGCTAAATACTTTCTCATTTTTCAACAGGAGGGTCGCGACGCCTACCGAGTGACCAGCTGTGAAGTGGCGACCCCAAAGAGCTGCCCCACCCCGGGCCCACCTATTATACCCTGGTTTGCTCTACTTACTACCTTGGAGGGTGGGCTGGAGACAGCGAAGGAGGAGAATTCTCTACAAAAAAGCCTACTGAAGGGAATTATGACAGTGAAAGTCTAGAGGACACAGGCAGTCCCTACATGTCATCATCTACTGCGCTGTACTCGAGTACATAGCTTATGTTTCCTGGACTATCTTGCTTTCTACCTCCCAGAAACCTCAAGAGGTTGACCTGTGGTGCAGAATTTGTGTAACACTTTATCTTCACGAGAAGAGTGGGGTCCCTGGCTAAACATCCTTGGTAGCTACAGTATATCCATGGGATTGGACTCACACATCTAGAGTTTAATTGATTAGCCTCTTCCAACTTCTAGGCTGTGAAATAGGACCCCGCTTTTCTTCAACTCTCAGAACCTCCACGAACATAACCTCCCCCATTCACTACAAGATTCTCAGCAACCAAAAAAAAAAAGAAAGAGGAGAACGTCTCAACCCCTCAATGTTAATACCAACTCTTTTGACAACCTGCGGAATAACTCCACTACCACCGACAATCATCCCGAACTCCTGGCCTGGCTGTCACCACTTGAGCCCACCATAAGGCATCAAGACATTCAAAGCAGCCGGATCTCCTACAAACCGAGGAATTCCAAAGATGGCGCGACTGCACCCACCAGGATGTGTTGGATAATGCAACTTTATTTTGCCACGGCGATCCGGGGGTCGGCAAGACATACCTTGGGTAACATACAATCCTGAGAAAAATAAATGGTTGAAAGGAATTTTTGCTTACAATCCGTGAGGTTAGCTCCCTGGTAATCGACACATTGCGTGATCAGTCGGGGGAAGATGCCGCAGTCGCGTGCTTCTGTTTTGATTTCGCCGCCAGGAAGGAGCAATCTGCGATTTGTCGAGGGCCCTATTCAAGCAGGTTGTTGGTGGTTTGGAGCTGGTACCCGGAGTGATAACCCAGGCTTTTGCGAGGCATAAAAAAGTCGTTGATGGGCGGCAATTACAATTCCTGGAAACGGTCAAGATGTTGAAGGATATTACCTCCTCAGAGAGAACCTTCATACGTATTGATGCCTTGGACGAGTGTGTGCCAAAACATCGGATTGAGGTTCTCAGTTCACTGCGCCAGATTTTACAGACACCGCCGGGTGCTCGGCTTTTTCTCACCGGAAGACTAGAGATCCAACGTGAGGCTGAGATGAGTCTCGGTGGAGCAGCGACCCCCATGCCCATAACTCCCCAGCAATCCTAATATCATCACATACCTAGATGCAAGATTGGATGCGGATACAAATAAAGACGCAATGGACAGTGGTCTGAAGGCGGATACCCTGATGGATATTCCGGAAATTGTTTCGGAGATGTAAGTAGCAGCACAGGACCCCGGAATCCTGCCTGAAGCGGTCCACTGGTAGACGGATACGTATAGATTCCTGCTGGTCTCCCTCAACATTGAGACTATTCTCTGATGTAGGCATCTCATCCGGAGAGGTCCTCGGAGGCAGATGAATTCTGCCATGCCCTAGCGGTGGAGATAGGGTCTACAGACATCAGTTCCGAGAATATTCCGGCGATATCGACATTACTAGCACATTGCCAGGGGCTTCTGGGCGTGGTGAAGAAATCTTCAGCTATCCGATCGATTCACACCACCCTGCATGAATACCTTTCCACCCAGCCCGGCCTTTTCGATAGAGCTCACTCTACCATAGCCGAAACATGCCTGACATATCTCAATTCTCAGCGGGTTAAGGAACATTCAGCAATTCCCTCCCCTAAGCTCCAAGGGGTACCCTTTTTGGAATATGCCTCTCGATATTGGGGAACTCGTGCAAAGAAAATAGACCTTTCAGATTGTACCAAGTCACTTGCTCTAAAGCTTTTCGACCAGTACGATGACAACTCCCACATTTCCGCCAGCTTGCTTTTGAAATCTTTCCGGCCTTGCAGTATCAGCGATCATCCCCTCTTCACCGGACTGCACTGTGCCTCCTCCTTCGGACCCGATGAAATCGCCGCATTATATATAGCCGGTAAAGCCCGTGACGCCAACCACGGCCTCCGTGAACGCGCATGAGGAAATGGTAAACCTCCTCCTGAACCGAGATGACATCAGTCCCAACACCCCAGACCATAGGTTGGACACCGCTCTTTTGGGCCGTCAGCTACAGCCATCTGTTGAGAGTAAGGTTACTACTACAACGAGACGACGTCACCGCCGACACGGTAGACAAATGGGGTCATACACCACTGTTATTAGCAGCCGAGACTGGACGCGAGGAAATTGTAAAGCTACTACTAGAGCTTGGCAACGTCAACCCGAACACCCAAGACAAGTGCGGTCAGACACCGCTATCATGGGCTGCCGAGAATGGGCACGAGGGGGTGGTGAAGCTCTTACTGACACGGGAGGATATCACCCCCGATGTTCCGGACAACGAGGGCTGGACACCGCCGCTTTATGCTGCTAACGAAGGGCATGATGGAATTGTTAGGCTGCTGCTCGAACGCAGGGATGTCAAGCCTGATCGCGAGGATAATTGGGGCTATACTTCGGTAATGCTGATTACTGCCGAGATGGAACGGGCCGGGAGCAATTCTCGGGGTGGCCCCGCTAAGCAATGAGAGTAAAACACGGCTCTTTCGAGCCGTTGTTATCCGGTATCATAGTGGATCTCCTCCCATTAGTAAATCTACAACCACCAGAGTAGCATAATCCTCCGACGCCCTGTCAGCCTCGGCACTTTTCCGAAACCTGAAAGATCCCAATCCAAATTGGCACTGCAAGTACTTCCACTGTGCCCGGGATCAGGGATAGATACTTTTCTTGTAATCGACCTTCCATCTTGTTTTTTCTATTTTTAGTGCACTTATACATAATATCCTACCGGTATCTATCACTTCCAATTTTTCTAGATTTTTGACTTTGTAAATTTATAACCTTCTCTCTTGGAGTGCTTATTCTCTTTTCTCTTGTGGGATATGTTAGATGTATGGTATGGTACGTCTGCGTTGATTAGATCTAACACAACTGCCGATGAATGGCGGACCTAATTGAAGATACCACTAATACTCATTACTCCTGGGTAAACAATCCATCCATCCATCACTCATCATCCCACATCCATTCAGACCCAGACAATGGGTACTAGAAATAACCCGTTCATACCTCGCGATCTCGACGAAAGTCCTAAAGTGAATAACTCCCCACATACCACCCCACAAACAACCCATAATCCACCAGATACTCCTCCAGCATCCAGGCTGCCACATGCAAACTTCAATCACTTGGCATAGTAGACTATACCGGCCAAACCCGCAGCCCGCATGCACCTATTCAACCAAACTAGACCAAACAAACATGTTCTCGGGAGAGTACTTATCCCACCCACCGCGCTCTGGGTATGATACCTCCAAGCCTACTCCACTATAGTTTCATCCTACGTCCAATCACATTTCCAAACCAGCAATGACCCCACGTGAACCACTAGCTTCCAAAACATATTCTTTACTTTACTCTCTGCGGCCACTAGTCATGCTCATTTTTAAGACAGCTGTGCGTTATAAATTACACGACTACACTCTCTCCGACGCTGTGAAGGTTTAAAATCACCCATTTATATTTATATTTCCACGGGCGGCCGGTACACGGTGGGATAACTGAGCAAACCAGTAACACACGTAGGCATGCGGATACGGGAGTGCAAGGTATCCGCCAAAACCTACAGTACCATACTAAAGCCAAAAGATACCGCAAATCCCAGCGCTGGGAACTAAAAATCCAAGAACAAATTACGCCCAAGCACTTCCCTTCCCTCCTTCCTTCAACAATCCCCGACACCCACTAAGTAGCTCCTACCCACACCTCCCCCCAACCAAACGCAGAAGCAAAAAAAACCCCACCAAAACAACAGAAACCCACCCCACCCCTCCCAATCCAATACCGAGTGATAAATCATGATCACCCTACCCCATCACACCAGCACAACACCCAAAAACCACCAACCCTCCATTTCCTAAACCCCCGTTTTTCTTGAAAGAGGACGCCCAAACACCCCTACCCAAGACCATTCCCAAAAAAAGAAATAGCCAAATCACCTTAACCGCCAATCGTACTCGTATCTAGTCAACAGCCCAACAACAGCCTCCCCAAGCCCTATCCCTGCAGCCCCCAAATCCGGATTCCATGCTACGCACGTCGAATACCACCCATACCGTTACACAACGGGTAATAACTTGGTCGTCAATTCGTTCAATGGGTTCTGGTCCTGGTTTACTACAGATTACTACCGGGCTTTGTTTTATACTGGTAGGGCAAGCATGTAGCCCAGGATCAGAATTTGAAGTGGGGGGGGAAACGAATTTGGGGGCGCCGCGATAATAGAGGTGTTTTGGAAACTTGTTTTTTATTTATTTTACCTATCGGTAGGGGAATGTAGTGAGGGAGTGTATAGGTAGGTAGGTAGGTAGGTAGGTAGGTAGGAGTGTTTTGGGTTTTTTTTAGTTGGGTTGGGGATGTGTTGATCCTGCTGCTGAATTCTTGAGTATGATATGATATGTCTAGGGTGGTACTCTAT
Source organism: Choiromyces venosus 120613-1 (assembly GCA_003788595.2). Classification (NCBI taxonomy): domain Eukaryota; kingdom Fungi; phylum Ascomycota; class Pezizomycetes; order Pezizales; family Tuberaceae; genus Choiromyces; species Choiromyces venosus. Next base: position 117,802 of record ML120481.1, on the reverse strand, counting down.
CGATTGATGAAGAGATGAGGTTGCTTACTGTAGCTTTATGAATACTAGTATAATATACCTCTGGGCTATCTTACGTTAGTTCTCAACTAACGTATTCCACGCCATAGTGAGCCATCTGCAAGTTTGGGCAAAGTAATTGGTTGAACCTCAGTTGAGATTTAAATAGTGGCTAGTATTTGGTGAATGGCTCGCTATGGCGTGGAATACGATAATTCGAACTTTGCACTTACGCAAAAGTAAATACTACCTACCGTACTATCATACCAATGCACAAAGGAAGCAAGCAAGGAAAAATTATACTTCTATTCAAAAACAATACTTTTCTCCATTTCCATTTTTGTTAGACAAGTCGAATGGGATGGAGCCACTATGTATGTATTTCCCCATCCATCCATCTCTATCCTTTCGATCCACAGACATCTCCAACTGCTGCTTATCGCACAACCATCCCTGCCAACCAATCAACCAACCGTCCAACCCTACATAAACAAAAACGAGAATAATGGCAAAAAGAAAAAGAAAAAAAGTGGACAATGAAAAAAGAAAAAAAATATCAGAAAGCCAACAAAAAAACAAAGGATAAAAAAGAAACCCTTCAGAAATCTAACAAGAGACAACCGAATCAAAAACCAACAAACTTAACTACATACCCCTCCTAATCCTCGACCTCCCACCACCACCCCCGCTACTGCTATCCTCCCGATCACTCCCCACGAACCCGGGCATTGACGAACTGCTCGGGATACTAGGATGCATGCCCGGATGGTAACTTGAGCCGGGCGGCAAACTAACCGTCGATCCAACGTTTCTGCCCAGAGCGTTGGACCTCCGGTACGGTGAGGTGGAGGATGCTGGTTCTAGGAATGATGAAGGAGATATACCTGCTTTATAGGAGGAGGAAGTGGTTGAATATAAGGGGACTGAAACACGCGGGTGAGCGAAGGAGGTAGCAGATAACGATGAGTGAGAGGGGTTGATGTCACGGGCGTAACGAGGAGGAACGTGATGGTCGATTTCTGATGATGCGATCATACGAGAATCCCGGGTTTGACTTCTATATGGTCGATTTGAAGGAGCTGCGGAAGAATATGAGATTTTAGGGGAGGAGTTGGCAGAGGATGAATAGCCTAGCGGGGTGAAACTGTTGTCTGCTAGGAAGCCCGGTTCTCCCACGTTGCCTACGCCTGATCCATACGCTCCTGCTCCGCTTCCACTTCGATTCCGTGTTCCACTGCCGCTGCGAGTTCGGCTCACGCTTGGGCTTCGGTGAGTTCGCTCGCTACGAGCTGGACTTGCTTTTCGTGGATCCATTTGTCGTTGTCTATCCATTTCCATCATCTCCCATTGTCTTTCCCGTTCCCGCTCCATCACTCGCTTCTCAATCTCCCGCTCTATCGCCTGGTGCCTGTTCCATGCCTGCCACTCCCGTTCTTCCATTTCTACCAGCCCATCCCGCCTCGATTCCGCTCTTCTAAAGGCCGCCAGGGCCCGTTGCACCAACACCTCGTCACTAAATATCTCATCCTCCTCCGGCTCCGTATCAAAATCATTTCTATCTATTTCGTTTTTTCTCATATAACCGCCATACATCTCTTCCACATCATCAGTAATAAGTCCAGTATCGATTAAACCCGGTTCAATTCTCGCGCGTATTAAGTCAGTCCTCGTCCCCGCCGACTTCGATGGTCCATATCTTTTCATCACTGGAGTTCGCGGAGAGACCATCTCTAGACCGCCTCCTCGGAAAAAGCATTCTCGATCGGTTTGTCCATAAAACTGGCGTGGGCGAGGATGCAAGTTCCGCTGGCTCCGATGAGCCAGAGAACCGTGGATATGGGAGAAGCAAAAATACCAAGGGGAACAGCGACAACCAGGAGAGTAGTGTAGAGTTGGGAAGTGGTAGCGTGAACCGGACCTATAAAAAAAAGAAATGTTAATGGTTGTTATCTTCCACAGCTGAAAGAGCGGTGATTCCCGTTGTAGCTATGATCTACAGCTAAGACATTGCTAAAAACAGGGAAAAAGGGGAAAAAGAAAAAAAACTCGAGGCTGAAGGAGATATCGTAAACAGAAAACAAGTAAAAAAGAAAAGGACACACACCAATATCCAGATTACTTCCACCAAGTCGACCAATCCCCCACATGCCTCCTGCTACGAGGAGAATTACAAAGAGCAACAACAAGTTTGTCAACAGCGAGTAAATGCTGAGCATAACAAAGACGACAGCATAGTTGCTTGAGAAGTAGCCCAAATTGTAGCTCGCACGGCTCTGAACCTCACCAAAATTATTGGGTTTGGAAAAACGTTTAAAATCAAAGAATTCACCGAGGGGACGTAGGTTGGAGAACCGACTAGCAAGCGGCATACGATTGCCCTCCTAAACATTCCAATCGTTAGACCATCATTTTGTTTTATTCATTTTTTTCAGCCTCATAGAAGCTCATCAAGAACTCACGGTGAAACGGCCTAGGTTGAACCTATCCGTGATGGCTGATATAGGAAAGGAAATTCTAGACATGGTGATAATTTTGGGTCTCCTGAGAGAACCTTCGACGATCGCTTGGGGGGAGCGGCTGAAAGGCCAGGCTCGAACGAGTGAAAGAAAAGGGAGCGGAAGCGGCAGAAGGGAGAGGGTTAATAAAGAGCTTCTCTCTGGGCGATCGGTATGTCGCTGGGCTTTAGCTGATGGTCAGGATTGGACGGCTGAATTGTGGGAATTTGAAAAAAATGGGTGTGGGAGGGGTGATGGATGTGAAGGATGGGTTGGGCGGTATGTAGAGATACGTGTTCGAAGTGAACGCAGGAGTTGGCTGTGGAGGGTTTCCGAGAAGTTTTATGTGCAGGTGTTGGACCAATTGCGGGTGTCAGAAATGGTGAGGAAAAGGGGGATGAGAGGAAGAAAGGAAGAACAGCTATCTCTTGTGTGGCGCTCGCACCGCCACAGATGATATTTGTTACTGTGCTTACCGATGAAATGGGATTATATGATATTACCTTTTCTGTAGGAGTATGGAAAGGGGATGTCTATTCTGGCACAGCACGGGTATGTAGGCGGTTAATTATATAAAACTTGTCAGATAATACCGGTACTCGTGTATGTTATCTCGTCTTTCATCCCGTACAGCACTGTTTCAAGCTTTTTCAAGTATCATCAGGGCACAGAATTACACCGAGTCCGAACAAATCAACACTAGGAAGGAAAACGACCTACGTGTCGGGACGAACACTTCATCGAATCAAGACATCCCTCAGCCACTGTCGAATTCGCGTCCAGGACGTAATCTTGGTACCGCCATACCGTATTATCAGAGTCAAGGCATTTTCTTCATCAGAAGCACAGTCATAAACAACCAAACGTAGAATCTTTGTACCCAAGTGTGGTATCATACTCATGCTCGTGTACTCGTAGAACTTCAACAAAACCCACCACACCCATCGTCACCATGACCATCATCATCACCATCATCCCCATCTCGATCTCCATTGCAAAAGAAAAAGCGGCACATTGAAGATGCCCCACCATAAATGCAATCTAGAGCCCCTCTTCTCCGCCTCCAAAACCCCACATCCTCCTCACCTTCTCTCACTCGAAAGCTCATAGGTCGTATACCCGCTCAAGTATCAGTACTTTCACTAGCCTTCGATTTATTGGTTGTGCGCGATTGGGATGACCAAGCGGGGGATATTCAAATCTTTTTTCGCTTCTTTACCAGTAGACTGAGGCTTGGGGATGCCACGTAGGTGCGCTTTTATGCACCCTTCCTCATCTCTGCATGATTGATTTTCGAGTACTCGAGTAATAGCAGTAATAACCAAGCATGGTAAGCCCGGATGGTGTTGCTAGAATCGACACCTTTATGGTGCGAAGAAATTTTCTTTCCCGATATCAATATCGATAATGTACTGTAAGAACGGTTAGCAATGTCTGTATCCTCATCCAAGTGCCGTGAAGCCATCGATAATAATGATAGGAATCCCACCGTAACCCACATGTTACGTTCTCCCAAACCATCCGTCTCGATTCTAACCGTCTCGATGGTAATCTGCCCTATGCTATATTAGGACTGAAACGTTAACAGCAAAGCCAAAGATGCCACATAACGACACTTGGAGCCTAGAAATCTGCCCGTCAGATTTCCCGTCCAATGCCCTTTACCGCCTCCATTTGTTGCATCTGCTGATATGCAGTGCTGGCATCCTATGTATAGGTCACGTGACTCCGTAGCACTTGAAAAAATTATGCAAAGGTGAAGATGAGGGAAGACAGAGTATTACAAGAGTACAGTACGAGTATCATAATTTAGTAGTGAATACGAATGAGATGTTACTGTAACAAAAGTGTTAGCGGTTTCCCGGCCAAAACTACCCAATCCTCCTATGCGGTACCACATTCCCACTGTCGCCTCAACACCGCAAAGCTGTGCCCAAACGCCCGGAATAAAGGTCCAATTAATAGAACTTTTCGGCCCGCCGCTACTATTATACCAGGAGGAACGAGTAAGAATGCCAAGACTTAGAGACGGTACTTGTGGCCAACTTTATCATATGAAACACAGAACGACCACCTTAACTCGCTTTTCTTTCTCCCCCTGATCTCCCCTCTCTTCCCCTCAGCAACACAGCAACCACAGGCAACAGGAAGACACCAATTAATTAACCATGAGGTCCCCATTCCTCATCCTCACGCTGGTAGCGAGTCTTGCGACATCTGCTTTTGCGTGGTCTAAAGAAGGCATGTTGTCCCCAGGGCTGCAGGTAAAATAACCTGCGAAAAAGGGAATAGATGTTGACACATATACCAGATCACGAAATCTTTCGCCTCCACGACGAAGTTCAACTTCACGAAGGGAAAGATACTACTTTCTATGGTACCATCCCTCTCTATTCTGCTTCGCTTAAGCTCCAAACTAACTACTCGCTTGCTCAACCAGACTTCATTGGTCTCAAGAATGGCCCCTCAGCCTCCCAATCCGACATAACAAAAGCCTACAAAAAGAGATCCGTCCGCATGCACCCAGACAAACATAAGCCCAAACCCCCACCAGGTGTAACCTACACCCCGACACAGCTCGCCGAGCTGCACAAGCAAGCTTCCGAACGTTTCGCTCGTTTCCGTCTCGTCGTCGCTGTTCTCACTGGTCCGGGACGTGAGCGCTACGACCACTTCCTCAAGAACGGGTTTCCAAGATGGCGTGGGACCGGATACTACTATTCACGCTTCAGACCCGGCTTGGGTAGTGTCCTCGCGGGATTGTTCTTGTTCTCCGGTGCCATGCATTACGGTATTCTCTGGCTGAATGCGAAGCGCCAGAGGGAGTTCATGCACCGGTATATCAAGGATGCTAGGGTTGCTGCTTGGGGCAAGGGTGGGATTCCCGGGTTGAATGTTGTGCTTGAAGCCGCCGCCACCAGTAGTGGTAGTGAAAATACCGCTACAGAGCAGAAGTTGAATAGGGCAGAGAGACGCGCTGGCAAAGGAAAGGCTGTCAAGGAAACCTCCAGATCCGGTTCTGCGACTCCATCTATCCAAAACACCACTAAGCGTCGTGTCGTCGCCGATAATGGAAAAGTCCTCATGGTGGACAGTGCTGGTGCGGTCTACCTTGTCGACCAGGACGAGAATGCGAAAGACGTCCACTTCATGCTTGACGTCGATGAGATTGAAGGTCCAAAGATTAAAAACACCCTACTTGTTACATTGCCCTTGTGGATATTCAACAAGACCATCGGAAGGCTCATTCCCGGACGCAATGCTGCGGCCAACCGGGGTGAAGTATATGACAGCGAGGAGGACATAGAGGACGAGGAGGACGTCGTCACCAGTTCCGCCGGCGAAGAGGTCGTTGTCAAAAAGATGGCCAAGAAGAAGGGTGTTGCAAAGAAGGTTGAGAGGAGCGATGGCTTGCCCAGGAGGAAAGCTGCAACGAAGAGGCCTGCGAAGAAGTAGTAGTTTTATTTCCGACTACGCTAAGGGGGTTTCGTTCGTTATATCCCTTCCTTTCTTATTTTTCCTATACATAAAATGGGTGTTTTGTATCTGTTAGAATAGTTATCGTCTTTGTTATTCTTCCGTCTTGCCGTGGGAATGAGAGTGGGATGTTTGATTGGCTGGGTGGATGGGTGGGAATTGTTTGGATGATATCATACCTATCGGGAGTATACCTTACTTTTACTGTATGTTTTATCATGGATCTAGGAATCGGCAACAGTGCCGTGCTGTAATCTCAAGAAACCAGAGCTGCGAATCAAAACTTGACTATCTTACAACCATGACCGTCCTGGCTATCTAGATGTATCCATCACAGAAACCACACCCTCATACAGAGAGAACTCCCTACAAACAAATCCACCCCATGTACTACACTTTATACCGATCTCCCCACCAAATACCCCATGCCAACCTCGCCTCACGGACCCTAATCAAGCTTATCGCACCGACCCCCAATTCGCCGTCACAACTGATCACTCGCACAGCCAGGCCTCCTTCCACCCCCCACCGACAACAAACAAACCCCGCTCCTGACCCAAACCCGAAAACCATCCACAACTCCCCACTTACGTATACCAAAAAACAAACCTCATCACCCCCAGATTTGCCAAACTTTCGCCTCACTCGTCCTGTGACCTCCGAGTCATGACAAACACTACACCTACCTCCAACCTCCAACCTACAAAACATCCGAGAACTAACATTCTCCGGGACCAGGAACTTGAGCGTTAGCTTAAAATTTTACCTTCGTGATGAAGAGTAAGAAAGTATTTCATACCTGCTGATCCCCGATTACCGTAGTTTCTTACTATCTTTCACTGTTGGGACGAGGACTTGTGGTTGGGGGGTTTTGTCTTGGAAAGCCCTGATTTTTGCGGTTTATAGGGTTTATGCGGGGATTGTTGGGTGGTGACTTTTTTTTTTTTTTTTTTTTTTGTGGAAGTGGGTATATATCTGTCGTCAGCGACCTTCTCTTCTTTCGTTCTTCTTTCTCCCTGAACGTGCACCACCACAACACCACCACTTCCTACAAGAAATTCACCTTGAAAATAAGAGCACTCAAAATTAGCAAACATGACAGAACGCTGTTCGATGTTTATCTTTCAGTCAAGTATGCTCAGGCTCGACGCAATAACTGAACTGTTAGCTCCAGCCAACCAATGAAACCAAGTTTCGGCAAACAAACTTGAGTTTACTTCACTTCACCAAAAGCAATTGGAGGCAGGAAATAGCCAGAGAAATCAATATTTTCTCTTGCTGCTCAATTATTTGAGCAACATGGCTTGCAAGCACCTATCCACAATATTCCTTGGGTGGTTGTGGCTTGCAAGCACCTATCCACTATTCCCTGGGTGGTTGTAGTTAACAAACATTTTGAATTAACAGTAAAGGTATATTCTGAATAAGTTTAACAAAAGATCTTGTTTGAACTTCAACTAACTTGTATTAGTTATTACAGAACTTGAACATTATGGACCACAACTACTACTCATCGACAGGAGTACAATACTACACTCCTCCTTTCCTATCTACAAATAATAATGAAATTGAGTACAACAATAACTATTCCTACCATTTTCATTATGGCAATCACACCCACAGGCTGGTCTCCAGTCTACCATTCTTGGTGAAACGAAGTACTTGGGAAATTAATTTTAGACATTTAACTTGAGTTAAATCCCAATGTATAATATAGCTCTTCTACTCTTGCATCACTCTTTTGTTCCTATTGCATACAGGTATCTTCAAGTTATATTTATTATTTACAAAACCCACCAATAAGACTTGTAAGTTCAATTTCAGAATCTATGATCAGTACTTAAGGTATTACTCTTAACTAATAAAAGTCTTGAACTATCATGATAGGAAAAAATGAATGACCAGATTTTTAATTTGAGGAGAGTAACTATTGTAATATATATTTTGATATTGTCTTTAAGTTACTATCATCATATTATTCTATATGAGTTTTAGGGCATCAACATATAGTTATCTAAAGAGTTGTTGGCTTGTGAGCTGTTACTGAAAATGCAATATGTTTAAGGTTTCATTATTATTTAATATGGAATCTCCTTTTCTCTCTTAACTCTATTGATTAATATATTCATAACTCATGAAGAGATATTCTTTGGTAATAGTATTTGTAACTCTAAGTTAATTTTACTTTTTATCAATTTAGCTCAACTAATCTATTAAAGTATTTGAATAACTTATAATCATGCATCAAGATTTTGCAGTTACTTTAATACAGGTGAATATTATGATACATTTCATATTATCAACTTGAGAACCTGAACTTCTAGGAAGTTATTATGAAAGTTAATGAATTACAATATATTTCTTTTTGTTCAATTTCTATTAGAATTTATTCTATACCTTCTCTTTCTCATAAGCTCTTATCCTTCACTTTCTTCTCTAAAAACCTTTATTATTACTAATAACTATTTCTTATAAATAATATATGTATTAATATATTCAATTTAACTGTATATTATTATTTTTATGCCAATTAACATATCTTTTATCTCATGATATTAAAAATCATAAAATTTTATGATTTTTCTTTGATAGCCAATAACCATTTAGACTATAATCTTAACATTAATACTTTTATTCAAAGAATTACTTTAGTCTTTATATCAGGAGAAAATATTAAAACTAGTCATTCAACTTACCTTAAGTGATTGGTAGAAGTATATTATTTAAAGATACTGTGAATAAGTTTTATTTATAATTTTACTTATACCCTTTATAACAAATCAGCTGCTTTATTTGAAAGGTTATATATTAATAACATTCTAGTATTTGCTATGAGTTACCTTGAAAAAACTCTCTACAAAGTTCAATTCAGCTAATGGCTTGGATACTAGTAAAGCCAAAAGATGACCACTGATAGATACTCACTCTATCTATAAGTCCAAAGTTTACAAATTACTCCCCTCCACATCTCAACAATCCCTCCTCCTTAGGCTCAACAAAACACATTAAGTAAAACCTCTTCCTTGAACCCCATATTTCTATTCTGTAAATCAGAAAGCCAAGTATATGAGAAATACTTTACTTACTTTGCTATAATACTACTACAATATCAAGAACCCTCAGCAAATACCCTTAACCCTTACATACTTACAACCAATTACTTGTATCTTCTGCTAACTTGAAATACATTCCTAAAAATACCTTATGCAGGAGTTGGTACTATCAAGTAACCCAATCCTAGAAACCAGAACCTGTCTCCCTTAGTATCAAAACACCAGCAGCACAAGTACTTCAAGATAACTCACCTACCAAAACTGTCTGTTTTTCAAGTACTTCTCTGCTATATATATCAGTAAGTAAAATGGTCAGAAATTACTTTAAGTTTTGTTCTATGTTATCAATATCTGAATATAAAAAAAGTTCTAAGGTTATCTAATAATAGTAACTACCACTGTATTAACAGGACTTACAAATTCAGTAAACAGTATATAGATTATAAAGTTTATATTATTGAGATTTATGAAATAGTCAGGTATAGTGCATGTATGAAGAGCAATTTGAGTGAGGGAGTTTATAAGCAGGAAGGCCCCAAAAGTAGGGAAGGCTCTACTGGGAGACAGAGCTTACCCTAGTCCAATCTGTCTTACTATATTTTTACATAGCTAGTAAGCAAGCTAGAATGATCTTTAAACATGAATTATCACTCACATACCCCCACTTCATTCTGAACATATAGCCTGCAGCTTTGAGAGTGCTGAATTTCCCTACATCACACTAAAATTCTGACTTGCAGTATCATTCTGAGCCAGAAACAAGTGTAACGCATCATCGTATCCGGTATAGTGGAAGAGTAGTTATGCTTGGGAGACAGAAAATTACCCCAGAATAATTCTGCCTCTTTTATCAGTTCATTTAGCCCCCTTGAGTTGATAAATCAAGTGATGATACCCGCGACGAGATTAAATCCTGAGTCAACGGGCGCAACCGCGACCCCCCGCAAAATTCAACCATCATGATAACCACAATGGCGACTACAATCACAACCGCAACTATAATGATAATTAATTAAATCTACTGAAAATACAATGGCAATTCCTTGGCTATTGTAGTCCAGCTTTTTTCTATGCTGGATTGCGTCTTGCGTAGCCATAGCCACCACTTCAGCCATTCGCGTATCATTGAATTTGCAAGGTCTCCCACTCTTTCGTTTTGGCGTTAGGTTCGTCATAGCTGTTGGATCAGGGCCGCTGTTCTCCTTATCCTCACAAGTGGTGGTCTCAGTATTCCAAATTTTATCCCTGATGCTGTGGATCTAGGTACTACTGTCTCCTTCTCGGGTTCTTGCATTGTGAGAGGTTTATAGGTCTGAAGTTTGTGTAATGCAATTATGGTACCTCGCTTACTAGGGTCTGTATATTTGTGTCCCCCTCTCTCTCGGCGCACGAGATCTGGTAATAGGACCTTTCATTTTGACTGCAGCACGCACTTGAGTGGTTGTGGTTGTGGTTGTGGGGAATCGTGGTCGCGCCTGTTGGCTCAGGACTTAATCTCCCTGCCAGTACCGACTCGAGCACTAAGCTTCAGTCACCAGCGAGTGATTTCTGGTGACTACCAGGTCTCTTGTGTGAGAGTATGAAATCTTCCACCATCACCCCTGGACATCCCCAACCCGGGCCCCACCTATCCCTTCCTCCCCAATTTTCGATTTTGTATTCCACCTTTCTTTCTTTCTCTTCAATACAAACAGCGCTCATGTATTTATTTATTTATTTATTTATTTATTTATTTACTTACTTACGGTAACTATAAATCAACCCAACAGATCGTCAATGCTGTAGCTTAGGCACTCACTCGGGTATGAGTGTAAAAAGCAGAAAACCATGTCTGTCGATCCCATACAAATCTCCATGGAGACAAGGGTTATGTTTTCCAATTTTTATGGACACGCCCGAGTACGTAGTCACAAAGTAGATTTATATATGATACCACCAAAGCACGTACAGTACGCAGACCACTTGGTGAAACGGGACATCAATCACGTAAATTATTTGGGCATACTCTTCACCTCCATTCCTCTGAAAGAAATAAAAATAAAAATAAAAGAGCTTTAACTTAGTACTCTGGCTGGTACATCCTTGGTATGCGCAAAGAAGTGCCCTTACGTATATAACTATCTAGCTACCCAACTCTTTAGATAAGTTGCAAATATCTATCTTTCTGCGCCAGTGGGAGAAAAGATACTCAGGCGGGACTTAATTGCGAGAAATTGGGGGGGAGGGGGTCTGGGAACCACCGTCAGACATTTTGAGTACAGTAGGTACTTAATTTGTGCCTAAGCAGCCGGTGGGGGGCAGACAAATAGATAGATTGTACGAGTACAAAGATAGTTACAAAGGGGAAGCACAGCTATATATAAAAGTATTCCATAGGCTACCCACCGGCATTTCCCGAACAGCAAACAGAGAACAACAACCTACGACCATCCTACCAAAGACACGACAAACAAACAACCATCCTAAAACAAACCCCCCGACAGCATACAATAAAGAAATCTACACCTCCAACCTTCGCCTAGCGTAATCTAGCACCTAAGTAATAATTCCCCAGTCTAATCCGTAAGTACGCTCTAGTCTTCAAATAATGCAAAAGTTCACACCAAAAAAAAAAACTTTTTTCACTTTTACTTATGGGTATGATAGTATGTTTCCGCCGGGTTTCCGCTGGGCAATTTCGGCGCTCACGGCATGTAATAATGATACTTCTACTGCGCAGATTTACCGTACTCGGGCGCAAATTAAATACAGTACTCGAAATACCCGCGACAACGGCCACCGTCAACAATCGTGCCTTATCATCAACCATCAACAATGAAAAGTAGTACAACTTCTTGGTAGGAAAAATAATAAAAATATTTATTTAGCAAGATAATCTGTAGATAAAAAAGGAATGTACGAAAAAAAAAAAAATTTAGTGTGGCAGTTGTTCCGGTAGTAGGTAGTAGCGGTGTTGGGCGAGGTACGATGGTTGATAGAGGACGATCGTTGGTGCGCCCTCATTTTGAATACTTAATTTGCGCCCGAGTACTTGCGGCTAAGAAATACAGTCAGGGCAGATGTGTCGTGTTGAAGAGACGGTTGCCAGTGTCCGTGGTGCCTCTGCCAGTGAACTTGTTGTCAGAGAGGCGAAGTGCAACAAGACTGAAATTTGTACGACGGGCGAGTGCATGGGCGGGGCTGCCCTCGGAAACTGACTGGGCCTGGACGACGCCGGCAACTACCACAATGCGAATAGTGGCATGTAGACTTCGGACGTGTTGCACAAAGTTCACTACCGTCTTGCCGCTGTTCACCACCGAATCGACCAGCACGACGGTGTGCTGTCGCAGCAGATGATTGGGCTCGATGTCCTCGGGACGTTTCGCGTGGACGAACATCGCGCGCGGGAAGGCTTCATTGACGCCGAAAGCCATGGCTTCTCCGCCGCGCATCAGCGCCACAATCGATGTCTTCTTCTCGTGGCGAAGTCGATAGCCGCTGGTCTGATGGCCCTGTACGTGCGGAATTGGATACTCCTCCAACCCAATCATCTCCGTCAAGAATTCGGTCGCCAGATACCATCCGACACGGCGATGGGCTTCCCGCAGGGCCGGGCCGGCAATCGTTGCATCGCGCATCGGCGTCATGAGCAGCTTGGCGGCGTTTCTGTCTGTTGCATGGAGTACTTGGAGAGGATGTCGGCTGCGGCGGCGGATAATAGAATCGATAAACTCGGGGTCCGTGAGCTGGATTAAAGGAAGCTTGGTGGTGTCCAGACGTGGTGGCGCATTACTAGGTAGCAAAGCTTGTCGTGCTCGAAGACCGTCATTGTCGATGGCGTTTAGTAATGCCGCGTCCATGGTCTTACTCCTGGTCTGCTCCTCGCCAACCACAACAATGGCTTGATCTGCCTTGCTCAACATTGGCAAGTCCAGCACACTATCTCCAAACGCCCAAACGTACATGTGGTGGATATCTTTTAAACGGGCGACCATGGCGGCTTTCACTGCAGCAGTAACGACGAACCCGTCTGCGACACGTCCTCCGCCGATGACTTTTACCGTCTTGGACAGACCTTCTCTCTCCAAGACTTTGTCCCAGACACGACGTAGCCCACAGGTAACAACCACCGCGCCAACATGTTCTTGTTCCGCCGCCAGTTGCAACAGCGACACAAACTCGGGATGCATAGTCATCGTCGACGCTACGTCTTCGCAGAGGGCATTAAACTCTTGATCCTCGGCCGTCTCTTCATACAGCAAAGCGGCCTGGCGAAAGGCAGTGTACGAGTAACCCAACGGGCTGCTGAATAACGTCTTCAACTGACATTCTTCGTCCCTCGACTGCCGAGAGTTGGAGACCATCTTCCAGAACAACGTGCCAGTGTCCTTTGCAACTAACGTCCTGTCGGCATCCATGACCAACACCGTCTCCAGCTGTCCTTGGCCAGCGACAAGGACCTCGTCCATCTTGCTTTCGGCGCGAGACAGGTTGTACTCCTCGGTATGATGCCGAAAATCGCGTAGCAGCGTCGAGACTTTGTTATGCAACGTCGGATGCGGGAATACGAGCGAGAACAAAATGCCATGATGACGGCAGAGACGGCGCAGCTGGGTCTGTTCGGCCTGCTGCCACTTGCGTAAATGGTTGATGGACGAAGGCGGGCGACTTCTTTCCGTGTCGTCCAGAAGACGTTGCGCGACGATTTCGGCAGGAACGTCCAAGTAGAGGATGTGCGTGAATGTGTCTAGGTCAGCTCGAGTATACACTGGCTGTCCAGCTTCCTCCTCCTCGGGCCAGAATATGAAATGCCCTGCGACGACTGCAACTCGTCCGCTGTCGGCGCATTCTTTTCCGATCGTGTTGATGGCAAGCTGGCGCCAATGCAACTTCTCTTGCTCGTCCAGTTTCTGGAATGCGTCGAGACCGCCGGGGACAATGTTGGCAATCATCTTGGAGCCTTCGTAGAACTCGAAATCCTCTTGCCCGAGTTCTTGCTTCAGCTGGTCCAGGAGAAACGTCTTGCCGGAGCCGGGAACTCCGTATATACCGACAACTACTGCTTTATCGTTGGAAGCAGACCGACTTTCAAGTGCTGTCGATTGGTTCAGCTGAGGATCCGCCGTTGGGCCCGGCATGCTGCTTGATGCGTTCTCGCAGTTGGTAGTCATCACAACAATTGCCTAATTCTTCGGGAATGGTGGATATGAAAGTGTTGGGATTCAATTCAATGATTGATGAGATATTTCACCACCAGATGCAGCAGGCGTAAAGTGAGATAGAACGTCGCAGCAACTAGTTATATTCACCCATTTCTGGCCGGCCTTATTTTAATGGACTCTCTGTATGCAATTGCAATCAAGTGACTCACAGCTGCCTGGATATGCCCCTGTTGCTCGATTACGGTAGTCCACCGACTCTGACGGTAGAATGACGGGGACATAGAAACATCTTTAGGACTCCCACACTCGCGCATCTCGACAAATGTGAGGCTGCCGACAGGGCGTGTTTGCACACCAACCCAGTCGTTCTACACAACGCCCTTCTCCTACGGAAGGCCTCCCAAAACCTCCCATCCAATGCTGGAGGCCTAACTTTCATCCAATGGAAACCGCCCAATGCGTTCGGGGAAGTTAAAATGTGAGAGGCCTCCCTGATAGATTATGCTGTGCAACAAGAACAAGCCCTTAACTCTCCCTTTATTTAGAATGAGTCTGTAGCGTTCCCGGGTTATGATTCCCCTACGAGTATTAATTTAGAACCTAGATACATTCAGAGATACTTACAATATCAGAACGTTTTGAAGCAAATCCCATCCTGCGTCGAGAATTGTTGTCGCGTTTGGCGGTTGATTTTTGGTCACGCAACCACAATCATCTTTCTGCCACGACTCACCGCCCCAACCTCCCTCCGCCCCGCTCGAACCCCCTTCCTTCCCCAGGGTGTCAACATCTACTCGGGTATGGACGTGGGTGACCGGACAGCCAGGCATTAGAGATGTCAAAGCTTCTTGTTTGTTTGAGCAATTTCCATGCCAAACCCATCCTTTTATTTCCTATGAGGGTAGAACGGTCAGGCCTCCGGAATCCCTGGCTGTTTGGTCACCCACGCACCTACCCGAGTACAAGTATGAGCGGGGGGAGGACAGGGGGATTACTTGGCCATAGACAGTCTCACAGGCTACTTGGACAGATGCTGATTGGTGGGTTTTGTATGAGGAAACGAGTGGTGATCAGCATAATTGCCTCAGTTCACCTAGGTGAACCACAGAAAAGTTTCTTATGTGGGGAGCATCTGGCATAGCTTGAAAGATATACTCAGCAGCGTTCACCAAGGCCGTCTGGCCACTACGAAACAGGGCAGGCTATCATCGAGGAGTGGGCAAAGATTTCTGAATTTGAGATTCTTGCCTTTGTCGATTCTCTGCCTGAACGTATGGAGGCTGCTATTGCGGTGGTCACACTCCTTGGTAATGACTTTTAAACCCTTTTTTTATTATTTTTATTTTTATTTTATTTCATCTACGTAAAACTTCTCCATGCTCATAGCCGAAAATCAAACATCTACTCTCTTTTCCACCTCCAAAATAGCTCCCCTAAACAGCCTCCCTAACTATCCGGATACCCACATCACCCGGACAGCTAAAGCCATATAAGGAACTTTTCTGTGGTTCACTTAGGTGGACTGTGGCAACTATGCTGATCACCGCTCGTTTCCTCATACAAAACCCACCAATCAGCATCTGTCCAAGTAGCCTGTGAGACTGTCTATGGCCAAGTAATCCCTGTCCTCCCCCCGCTCATACCTGTCAAGACCCCTGCTAGCCATCTCTTTTAACCCCCCTGTGTTCGGGTTCATTTTTTTTTCTTCCAAACTTTTATTTTATTGACTAAACTACTAAGCTCTAAAAATGGTAACTAAACCGTCCGCCGTAGTGTAGCACCAGTGTAACAACAACTAAACCTAACATCAAACAAACTCTCAAAAAACACTACCGCCAAGACCGGGCGTTACTTAAGGTTGGATGGTGCCTGGTGTCTAAAACCGGTCCCCCAACAACCAAAATGTTCGAATACAATTAAAAGTTAACCCACTCTAAAATAAACGAGACGACCGAGGGAAACCCTGATAGAACTACTCAACACTTACTCTTCTTCATTTCTATGAACTTTATTTTTTTGATTGAGTGAGTGTATCATGAAAAATGTGACTTGGTAGGCACCATTGCTGCAAAATTAACAAGGTAACCAGCAGGTGTGGGTTTTAGGTGTCAGTTACAATTTGGTTGAGTGTGTGGCACTTGTTTGATCGCCATCCCAACCCTTGCCCAACCCCTGCCCAATGGATGAGCAATTGCCCCACACTCAGCCGCATTTACTGGACACCTAAAACAAACCTCGTTAACTTCCTAGTATGATACCAGTAGATGCAAAAGCCATATTATTTTGCCTAATACTCACTCAATCAAAAAAAAAAGATCATAGAAAGGAAGAAGAGTAAATGTTGGATAGCTATGATATATGAAGAGTTTCCCTAGACTATCTTATTTTTTTATGGTAGGTTCATTGCTAACTCAATTGGGTGATTTTGGTTGTGAGAAGGGCTTATTTCAGATAAATTTACCCAACACCATCCAACCTTAAGTAGCGCCCGGTCCTGGCGGAAAACCGGATAATACCAGATAATATGGTATTCCCATCCGAACCCAATCCCCAATCATCCTCATCCTCCCCATCCCCAAATTGCTTCCTCCACTCCTTGCCAAAAATATCCAATTTTTCCTCCCCCGTCTTCCTTCCCCAGCTTTCCATGTTTCCAAACGCCTTACACATTATCAACCAATTGTTCGGGTTCGTCATGCCGGAGACTTGTGGCACATCAACAGCCAACCAACCAATCAGGGTCTGTTTGGCGCAGATGGACTAACTTTCATTTCACTCAAACGGAGCATTTTAAGGAAGCCATTTGGGAACGGCACAGTCTCCCTCCGGGGCATGGTGAAACGGCGGGTAGCGAACAAGGATTATTCACTAGTAAATTTTTGGTTACCCTGCTTTGACGAATTCACCTTCTCCCCATAAAATACCCCTGTTCGCCCCCCCGCCCAGTCTCGCCACGCCCCCCCCCCCCCCCCCCGCCCCCCCCCGGTGCAGACTGTACGAGCAGGAAACACCCTTTTCACATTTTTCCGCCTTTGTTTATCTTGCATCAAAGCACGCGAAGAAGCAAACTCCCTCAGCAAAACCATCACGCATCAATCAATCCCCAAATGAAAATGCGTCCAACAGTTGACGCGCTTCTGAGACGGTGGCATGGAATGTTAGGCCTATCGCGGCAATCACCACCGTCCTGGTACCGAGACCGACTTCGCGAGGAACTACGGGAACGCCGGACCGCAAAGACAGCCTGTCAGAAGCTCAGCGAGACATCGGACGTCTTCTTTTCCATCAGTCGAGCTCGGTACGATGGGTTTCCCGTCCGGACGTTGCCCCCCTTTGTTGCCTCTCGCCATGTCCTGCTGTACACGTACATGCTGGCAAAGTACACTTTGCGCTGGAAATTCTACCGAACGGCCGCCATCCTCTGCAACACTCCTCACGACAAGGTGCGCGAGGTGATAAATCCTAGCAAAGACCACAAGCTTGACGAAGTCGCTTCCCGTTACCAGATCGACCCGGTGGAATTTAAGCGAGTTGGTCGCCGACTACGACGAGTATGGCCTCTTCTCCCGTAGGGATGTGCTTTAGGAGCAATGGGTCGGGCCTTGGGTGGGTTAACCCGGGTTGTTCATTGGGTTGGGTCGGGTTCGTTGGGTTGGGTTTGGGATTGTGCTTCCTTGGGTTGGATCGGGTTGATGTGGGCCAAACCCGGGTTACCCAACGAACCCACCCAATATTATCCGCTTTGTTTTGAAATTTTAGGCACTGTTCGGCAAGCCAATTTTGTGGCATAAAAGCGACTTTTATGACTTTTTTTTTTGTCCATAAAAAATTTTTTTTTTTTTTTTTTGGGGGGGGGGGTGTTCGGCAAGGCCAAAAAAAAATGCCATTTTTTTTATTTCTCTCGTTTTGTTTTTTATGCCATATTTCTATTGTCCTCTTTTCTGTTAAGTACAAGCACCAAGGGTTAGGTAAACAGGATAATGAAAAAATAGAAATTTTTTATGATTTTTTTATTCCCTTTTGATATGAACATAAAACACTCTATCCCTTAAGCCGTTGAGACATTCCAGCCTAGATTGAAATATGTAGCACTAACTGAGAAAAGAATAGTGTGCGAACATCTTGCAACCTCAATCGATCAAGTTTAACCTCGCTCTGCTCTACCTTTTTATTCTCGTCGATTATGCCACAGAAAAGAAAGGAATTTGTGCTGTTAGATATCAACAAACCACCATCGGGCTGAATCAAGTCAAACACAAAAGCGACACTGCCGAAATGTGCACCGGGCATCCTCTCATGTATTACAATGCCCCTTGGTCTACATGATCCTGAACCAAGCAACCCCAGCATCCAACCGGTCTCTGTCGATGCAGCTATTGAGGCAGAAGACTCGCCCTTGTCTAGACCTCAGCGAGGCGGCACCCTCGGCGGAATTGTGCTGTCTTTTGAAGGCATGATTGAGGCATTCGGTATGAAAGAGGATAGAAAAATGGTATGCCTGATTTTTGTCACTTTTGCTCGGGATTCAATGACGAAATTCATTTTTTTTACAAACTTATTCTAAAATGCCCAAGCCTTGCCGCGCGCCTCGCTGAGGGCTCACACGGATCCCAATTATTTTTTTTGAGTTTTCATTTTTCTAGATTTAAAGAAAGTCGTCAATCCGCTACTCTATGTTCCTGATATCACGTGCTGCTGGCTTGGTGCTTAAATGAGTTGGTGCTACACATTTCAACCCAGATCGGAAGCTTAAGGGGATAGTCTGAGCACGCTGCGGAATTCTAAAACAGTATGTTACTAATTAGTTAGAAAGGTGGAAAAGCGGAAGCTTCTCTAAATCGGGATAGATAGATAGTCCGGTGGGAAGAAAAAAAAAAAAAAAAAAAAACTAGGCTTAAGAGTGATTAGTGGTATCACTCCGAAGGGGTGGGTTAAAAAGTTCAATATAAAAAAGTAACTTCAGCTTGAGAAAACAATTCTCCTACAAAGTTTTTCCGAGTACTGTACACGTTGACTTATTCTTCCCGGCGTCATGTCCAATCACTCGCTACTTCCACCATCCCCCTATCCTCATCATCGATCCTGTATCATAAGAATTTTAATACTAATAATACATATTATATATTTCTCAACTACTTTCTCTTTTTCATTTCTGCACTGACCTAATGGGTTCGTTGGGTAAACCCGGGTTATGCTTCCTTGGGTTGGGTTGGGTCGGGTCAGCCCTTTTTCGACCTGGGTTAACCCATTGGATGGCTTTGCCAAAGGGTGGCTAATTTACACAATTGCAAACATTTACCAAGCCATTCACCGGGTTGAGAATCAACCGACAGTAGCACCAGCAATCACTTCATGTCCATATATTTGTGTTTCTTCTGGTACTAGAACGCGCCGTTCGGCTAATAATTAAATAACAATTAAACAGATTCAAACGTTGCGCAGCATGTTTCGACCTCTTATCTTTCTCGGAAGACGGATGATAGAAAAAAAATTTGTTCCCGTGGCTCTTCCACCGCTACTGGCTTCTCTGGGGGAATGGAAGAGGGGTTCCGCAGGGGTGGGCTCGTGCACCTGCGAGACCTATCCGGTGGTGATGAGGCCATCTGGAGATGGATCACCAGATTCCTCATCGGAGTCGCTAAGATCATAGTCTGCGGAGCTGGACGTGGTCCCTGATTGAACCGTGCTATTGTCCGCATCTACCTAGCATATGAGTGATAGTTCAGAAAACAGACAAGCTAGGTACAGTCTTACCAAGGATTCTGACGCCGATGAAACGCTTGCAGGTCTCAGTGCCTTTCATGAGAACTTCCAGCTGTTTGGTCAATTGTTCACGCTGGGCGCGGCTCTCCTCCGACTCACCAGCGATGCTGATCACGAGGTCCGCGGGCATGGAAGTGACAGTGATGGGGGAGAAGATATTATGGAGAGGGGAGATGAGCTTGGCTTCAATAACTTCGATAGCAATGTCATCGACGAAACGTTTCAAAGCAACCTGTCAAGTATATAAGAAAGCATCAGCCAGGGTTCTGTAAAGGTAGGGGCAAGGATGCGCAGGAGAAATAGGTGACCTTGTAGTAAGCCTCCATGCAGTCCAAAGCCTCGGAACACGCGAAGCGGTTCATGTCAGGTTCCGTGGGTTGCATGAGGGCTGTCACAAGCGGGCAGAGATCGATGTGCTTGTTAAAATAGACCGAGTCAAGGGAAGAAACTCCGAAGAAATCTTGTATGATCCTTGTGTATTCATTCTTGCTTCGTTCGCCGCGGACCTTCTGGAGAGCTTCAGTGAAATAATGGTTGTATGTTATTGGATGACCTTTCTGATGCTGTGTGAGCAACTCGGTGGTCTTTGCATTCAAAATTTCCAATAGCTGATTCAAAGTAGGCTTGAAGATCTTTTGGAAGAGTGCTTTGGAGGTTGTGGAATCAGCGATGTAGGTGGCTGTAAAGCTGAGGAATGCTTTAGCGGCCTTCCAGACTTTTTCGATGTGACTCCGAGTTATTGCTTCCCAGGGAGTTGATTGCTCCAGAAACAAATCTGCCACTACCATGGGATTGAAGGTTCCCGGCAACTCCCGACCCCTAGTCCTCTGCATCAGGTGCTCTATGTGATCCATGAATTCTTCTCTCGTGGTTGAAATCACGCTTTCAGAGACACTGGTGTTGTCTGTAGACTGGGCAATCTCGCGGCAATGACCTTGTCTGGCGAGATGTTCTGCAAAGTCTAGGTTGAGGTTCTGTACCACGGCCCTTATGCGCTTTTGATAGCCGGGTTCAGACTGAGCATCCTCAAAGAACGGATCGTTATACGTGCCATCTACAGACGCTTTGATGAGAGATTGGAACGATTGACTAATATGGAGTAGATAGAGCCGCTGCTCGTCCAAGGTAGCTCGAGCCTCCCCAAGCTTATCCAGCTGACTGCGGCAAGCATTGGATTTGATTTCGATTTCATCGATCAAGCTGGGTAGCTCGGCAGCGATCTGTCTAAGAAGGACCTTGCTCAGCCTCTCCCGTAACTTGTCGATGCCTACGAGGGAGCGGGACAGATCCCCCCATATCCCTTGAGAGAAGAATGCCTCTTCCCTAACTTCGCGATCCGCCAATGACCATTCTCCCGTTTCAGAGTCCATGTTTTTCAAGACATGCCAGCCCAGCCGGAACTCCACATCCTGGTTTCTCGCAAGGGAGACGTACATGGATTCGCTCTCCGAACCCGCAATCAAAGTATCCGGCTTGGTGATAACGCCCAGTGTCCGATTGCCCTTTTTATCAGCAGCGCGGGCGAGCTTCAACACGATCTGGTTCGCATAATCGTTCTTCGCCGAGACCACCGCGAGGATGATGCTTCTTGGTTCCTTCATATAGGCTCGCACCACGCCTTGCACAAGCTCGACATCAGACGCGGATTGCTGCTTCGTTTCGGAGTGGATGAGGCCGGGCAGGTCCACAATGGTCAAGTGAGGCCGATCGGGACCCGAGACCTCAATGCGAAGGAGATCTTTCGAAAAAGCTCTACCATGGGTGGAGATTGCTAAGGCTGTTTTCGCCTTCTCAATCAGGGTTGGAAGCCCATCGAAGTCATCTAGCTTCTCGTGAAAGCCACCGAGGGAGAGCTTCTCGGACTCGCTGCGAGATTCATGCGGGACGATCGACACGCTTATGCCGGTGTGCGACGTCTTGCGGAGGACTAATTCTATCGGAAATCGGGTGCACAGGTTGCTTTTAGTAGGAAACGGTACGCCAGATATTGCTTCTAGCACGGAGCTCTTTCCAGATGACTGGTCCCCGCACACGATGATCTGTGGTAATGAGACATAGTGACTGATGCCTTGCGAACGGAGACAGTCGATAGAGTCTAGTAGATCTAGTTGATCCCTAGAACACAACCCGTTTAGGGCTTTTGTGTAGAAGGGTTTCAATACCATCTTGACTGTTAATGCCGAAGTCGGACTTGATTGAGGATGCGAGAAGATAAGACGGCGAAGAAGATTAAAAATGCTGTGAGGCCATGGGAACTTTGCACAATAAATACAAAATCAAAACAATAAAAGAAAGGTAGGCCTTAGCAAAAGCATATGGTTAACATGTGAGGAATTATAGGTGAGCAGCGGATTGATTGGTAGCCTGATTTTTCGTCTTTGGGGTTTTTGTTGCTGCTCAGCTAATGCCACCGTAGAATTCCAGAAATAAGGCGTATCCGGAAATAAGGCACACCTAGCAACGGCTAACCACATCAGTCTTGGGTGCAGTACTAGTTGTTTCTTAGTACAATCTGTACTATAAGTAGACTGGTGCTCGATATATTATCCCTTCGCTCATATGCAGAATTTGACAGAGTTGTACTTGGGGTGAGATTAAGTGTCCGGAACCGGCAACATATGTGAATGCCATGAACCGTTGTTGCCCTATACCATGGTGGCAACTAAAGTGACATTGATCTCGACCAGAGATACATAGAATGAGCCATGGTGAACCATGGACAACTGAGCTAGTGTTCGTTACGGGACGGGGCGGGGCGGGTTTTCTGTCTGCCGCCCCGCCTTCACTACGGCCCGGGGTTAACTTTATGCCCCTCCTCCACGCCCCACCTCACGTAAGGCCCTGCACGGGCCATAGAGTGGGTGGGTGTTTTTTTTTTTCCCCTGCTTATCACCTAGGCAGAGCCTTGTTCCACTATTCCCCATATTCCCACCATGTGGGGCTCTGGTTTCCTCAACGAGTGATGCCTTGTGATTAGAGAAAAGTTTTGCTTAAAATTACAAATATCATTCTATGCATAGTATTATGATTCCTCTCTTATAATAATATATATAGTGATTGGGTTTATGACTTCAGACATTTGATCTCCAGTGCATGACTTCTGGTATATGATTTTTGACAGATCTTTTTGGATAGATCATTTTGTATATATGATCTCTTTCTCAGTAGTCAACTTGTAGATAGCTAAGAGATCTAGATTATAATATTTTTTATTATTCTAGTAATATTCACATTTACAAAATAGAAAAATCAATGACAAGAATGATTTACAGGTTCAAATTCCCACAGGATTTCTGCTACCATTCCGGTATCTTGTGGAATTCCTAAAAAAGCTTTCCCATCCACTCCACATATATACAGTCACTCATCAGAAGTGTTCATGATCTGAGACATATTTAATTGCGATTGTACTATAGGGCGCTGTAGTGTAGTAGGTGTTATGGGGTAGTCCAACTGTAGATAGAGCTGGTAGGTCTAAGCTATAAGTTTCTTGAAATAGGGTAAATAAAATGAAGATCGTTAAGGTAGGCTCGGGTTTCCAAAGGCTTGGAAAGAATAAGTGCGATAAAGTTTTTCAAGAGTAAGATAATAAATATATTAATAAGATCGCTTCTCTATTGCTTGATGTTTCTAATAGCTGGGAGTACATCGATATTTATATTCCATGTCTGGGTTATCATGAGCTACAATCAACTCCCATACTATCTAAGTACCTCTGTCGAAAACCTCTTATTTTCCCTAAGTGCGAACACTCTTGACCCTGAGAATATTTGCCCTGCTTAGCTTTGATCTCTTCAAACTCCTATTATCTCTGAGGGTTGTGAATGCTCCTCCAGTAGGTTGTCTTCGATCTCTCCACTATATGAACTTAATTTCAGTATGCCACCCCAATGGCAACTATACCAATTGTTCTGCCTCAAAACATAAAGTGATCAGCTTTAATGAATGAGCGCAGCCATTGTGTTGCATATTGATGCATCACAAAGCCCATCGGATATATAGGGTTTTTTGCTCTGGATCGAGCCAATAGCTTATCCAGCGAAAACCTCTCATACCAATTCTCGAGTAGGCCCTCTTGGGGCACTACTTCTTTCAAAGCAAGAGGCTCGGCTCTATGGCTACCTGTCAGTGCCATAGGCTCATGATATTCGGTCACTAACAGTTTCTTCCCAAATTGTCCCATTACTTATCAGCCATAATATTTAACTGCTAATGTACAGGATAATAGCTTGCTCAAAACGTAACTAAATTCCTCCGAGTCACTTCCCATGAGTCGCCAAAGGTGCCCTCTCATATATCCTATGGACAGCATCCGGTCGGATGAACAGCGATGACATATATCGTGTTATGCTGAAGGTGTCATTTATTGTCGCTAAAGTGTTGGGACGCAACTCGGCCGTAATACCGTGATGACGCCTGGTCCCTACATGGGGGCTGCAGGGGTATGGTAGAAATAATCCTGAGTAAAGGCTGGGTAACTTTGGCCCTTTTTTCCATATGCCTAACAGTAGGATAGTAGGATTACAGTGTCAATGAATGAGCAAATGAACAAATAAGTGAATGGTCATTAAGTAACAATTAAGAATACAACAATAGTAAAAGGAGCATAAATTAAATAATAAAAATAGGAATCAAAGAAAATAATATCAGCTAATACCTTGTATAATCTCCCTTTACTTCCAAAGCTACAGCTACTCGATTAGGTATTAATTTCTACAACTTCTCAAAAAAAAACTCCTCAGGAATTATCTCCGTAACTAATAGTAATACATGTGCAAGCCTCTTCTTAATAGTTTCTTTTCCTCCTGGGGTATCTCCAATCTTTAGATACTACTGATACAATCACTTTTTAAGCTCAACCTATGTATACTCAATAGGATTTAAATCAGGAGAATAAGGGGAGTGTTCCTCAACTTCAATGCAATTTCTCTTTAACCAATCCATGACATTATAAGCCTTGTGAATAAGAGCATTATCTTGCTGAAAAAGAATATCTTGCATACCAAAAGAAATCATTTGATAAATTACAGGAAAAAGTTACCTTCTCAAGAGCCTAATATACCTGCTTTTATTAATATTTTGAGTAATAAGAACTAAAGTTCCTTTGCTCTTACCTCAAAAGTACTCCCAAACCATAAGAGAAACCCCCTTATTCTTCTCCTCTGAATGAATACAATCAGCCAGTCACTTCTCTCTAGGTTCTCTGAAAACCAATTGTTGTCTTGGATCCTTGAATCTTTCTATACCACATTCATTACTCTATATAACTCCTTTAAAATTCTCAACTGTCTAATTCTTATAAACTATAGCCCACTTCAATCTTGTAGTAATATGCTCAAGCCTGAACTTACATCTTGATTTGGCTAACTACTTCTTGATATTAACTTCTCTGAGTACTCTATCCACTGATAATTTATTCAAGTTAGTCAATCATGTTCTATAACTCAAGATACTAGTAGGCTCAGATATTTTTACCTGTAGAAAGAGAAACACCAGGTGCATATTTATTACTTAAATTAGATCTGATCATTTTTCACTTAGATTTGACTGCCCAAATGATTGGACAATACTACTGACAACTAAGTAGTAGGGTACAACTAAGGTGAGGAATATTATCTAATGATTGGTACTCATATACCCAGACAAGGAAGCTTTTCACTATTGTTATTAGGATTACCTATGGATCTCTCCTGTTTATAACTTGTAACAGGCAATGACAGTCTATTTCTTATTAGTTTTATCCTTATAAGAGTTTCTTACCAAATACTATTATGCTTAATAGTATCTGTTCAGTTCCCTTTGTCTATCTTTCTCTTATTTGCATTATGTTTACCTTAGAAATATACTTCTATAACCTTAAGTAATTGAACATCAACTTATCAAGTACTATCCTAATTTCTCTTCCCATATAAGGCAGATATAGTTGAGCTTCTTCTTAAAGAGAGTAATGGTATTTTATATTTATAAAATCGTAAAGTTATAAGTAGGAAATATCTTAGGTAGTTGCATGAAGAATTAACTACAAAGCTATATCCTCTTCCTTATATAGTTCTTCCTATAACCAACTTACAAATTAAAACTATTATGAATCACAACTGTGACTCATATACTCACATAACATAATAATCTCATGATCATGACCTGATAATGTGTGAAACTCATATGACCTCCAAACAGTCATGTTCACAAAACATTATATGACTCAAATAAGTTATTATGCAATCAAAACCAATATAACAACTATGACTCACTAGTATGAGTCATGTGTATGAAATCAATTACAAACCTATGACTCATAATAATAAGTCATGTGAAACCTCTTATCTAGACTAGGTTTGTAACAATTATCT
Source organism: Choiromyces venosus 120613-1 (assembly GCA_003788595.2). NCBI lineage: Eukaryota > Fungi > Ascomycota > Pezizomycetes > Pezizales > Tuberaceae > Choiromyces > Choiromyces venosus. Next base: position 91,523 of record ML120481.1, on the reverse strand, counting down.
ATGGTTGACCAATAATTTGAGTAATAAGGGTAATAATCTAGAGACAGTAGAAAAAGATAATTATCATGGCCTTTTCAATATCAATCATCTCTCTTTAGGAGGTTTTAGGAGTTCACTTCCTTTTTACTGTTAGCATAGACTTTGTATATCTCAATTAGTTAACCATTATTAAAAGAAGCAAATTAACAGAAAACAGAAAGTATAAGGTGGTGTAACTTATATGATTATATGGTTGCAATCAACTCTGTGAGCTGGCATTTTTAGCCAGGTAGCTTAATAAGCATTTGACAAATACTTCTGATGAGTGACTGCATTATGCACAACTTGGTGTGTATAGTAGACTATACTATAGCAACTGTTGACAAAAAATCTAATATAATATTCTACTGTAACTACATACAAGTACATGCAAATAAAAGAGCCTAGATAGCATATATTAATCATGAATAGATAGTTAAAGAGTTGACAGAACAGTCTATATATACTAGGAGGACAAGCAACCAGGACTCCACTAGCAAGCTCTCGAAAGTGGATATCACTTACCTTAAAGTTCCTCAATATCACAATGACAGATCATCTATGATATATATCTTCTATATCCTTATAGTTATTTGTATTTGCATTAATGACAAGTGATTGTGATGTCCATATCTCAAGTGCTTAATCAATATTATCTGCTCTTCTATCATAAACAGTCTTATAGACTACTTTATATTTATAATACTCTTCTGTAAGAAAAGCATAAAATAAAGCTTTGACAGTTCAAGTTAATAGCAGAAGCTTTTGGATGAATACCTTTAATGCCATAATGATTAGTTTAGAGGTTTACGATAGTGTTGGTCCTAGCCTGAGTTAGGTGTTCTTTATTCACTGTACTATTCTTGGTATGAAGGTATAGTATCCAATAACATAACTCTTTGTTTTCAAGGTACTATCAGGATGTAACTTGCTATTTGTATTTCTCTGCAGAGAACTTAGAGTGGTAGCATCCTTCATATTATCTTGAGCAGTCACATTATCTTAAATGTCTATAAATTCTTTTAATTTATAGTACTTCTATCTACCCATTCCATGGTACTTCGTATGATCTACTACTATATTGTAGGAAGTAACATATTCACAAACTGCTGGTTCAATTTGAGGTAATAGCTAATTTACTTTTTAGTTTCCAGCTTTTATTATACATACAATACCATACCTAATCTTAGTTATACTAACTGCTTTATATACACAGCCACAGCTAGATATAACATTGATTACTTATTCTTTATAATCATAAGGTTACCTGTGATATGTTGTAATTTGAGTTTGTTTTCCTCCTCAAAGTTCTCATGTAAGTTAGAGTCTGGCTACTATTTAGGTCATAAAAGGATTGTATATATGACATCAAGATCAGTACATTGATATTATATAATTAGGAGTTGATATCTGGACTTGACCAAAATCTATGATTATTCTATTTTATACTATAAAGTATACTGCCACTTAGGTATAGGATAGATAGCTAGAGATCTAATATGATTGATAAATAGATTAGCATGTACTTTCAATATATGAATAGAACTCTATTAAATACCAGTAGATAATATTATACCTTTAATCATGCTGGGATTTGGAATGTATTTGTTCTCATTATTAACTGTAATAAGAGTTTCCTGAACCTGTTTTTCATCATTTCTTCTGTATTTCTACTTCTATTTCCATTTTATAGCTTCTTGTTCTTTTCCTTTTAGTGACCTAGCTATAGTCTTTCTCTTGAACTACCTAAACTTGCTCAAAGCAAGCTTCCTTCTTACTTAAAGTAAGATAAAATAGAGGGTGATTGATATGGAATAATGGCTGAGATATATCTAGCAGGGTAGTACATGAAGTTCTGTGCATTGTAGAGTCACAGTCATGTACTATTTGAGTACCATAGATGAGTACCTACAGTTACTATACTTCAGGGAGGATAGAAGAAAGAGGAGCAAAAACTACAGTACAAGAATAGTATACTAATAGTTTTCCTGAAACAGGATAGAATCAGCTCTCAGAGAATGTTAGACCTCAATAACTAGCATTTGCAATTCTGTTAACCTATTCAATAAAACTTATTATAGACTGATAGCCTAATTTACTGATTATAGATTTCAAGAGATTTTATAATATAGTAACTGTACTAATTACTGCTTGTTTTCTTATATGAAACCCATCAATTAGCATCTATCATGATCAAGGTTCAAAGGATATCTAAGTAATCTAAATGTTAGGATTGCCTATAAGATCTCTCCTTCTTATATCTCACAACAGGTAATAACCCCCTAACTCTTGTTAGCTATCCTATAAGAATTCTTACTAAATATTATTTCTTCTAATAGTATACTTTGTTCTCATCTTGTTCTTCCTCTTAATAGTGTATACATTCATCTCAAGATTATACTTTTATAATCTTAAGTATCTCAAACATTAACTATAGAATACTATTTTAATTCCTTCCTATATCAGGAGGAATTTGAGGTACTTCTCAAGGAAAGTAAATAAAGATTGTATTTGTAATTTGTAAAGTTATAAGTATCATATGAAATAATTTAGATAGCTGTGTAAAAAACTAACTATATCATTATATCCTTCTCCTTATATAGTCCTTCCCACAACCTGCTTACAAATCAATAACTATTATGAGTTACAATTATGACTCATACACTTATGTAATATAACCATTACATGACCCTAAACCTAGTCATGTTTGGAACCCATATGACCTCTAAATAGATCATATATACAAAAAATCATATGACTCAACAGAGTCATTGTATAATTAAATCAATATAATAATTATAACTCACAATTACAAGTCAAGTGTGAAACTCACATGACCTCTAAATAAGTCATGTGTATGAAAAGCCTTACAAACCTATGACCTCATAACCATGAGTCATGTGAAAACCCTTGTTCCACACTAGGTTTATAATACTAGGAGTTGTCTATCTATTAAGTTAATTTTATTTAATCAAGTCTAGTAAGAAAGACTATCAACTAACTAATATTTCTTTCCCTTCTAGTTTTGTACTGAACCATGTCATGTAATGGTAAAGGCATTCAAGAGGCTTGGAATATTATTACCTATTGATGGAAGATACAATCACGAACTCAATAATAAAGGTCTTTTTGGAATTCAAGTTAGTAACTGGAGATCTCAGGGAGATGTAGGAGTAAGGGAGGATACAGAGGAGGAGGAAATACAGTGTGATGGGGAAGGTCTAGAAGAATTGGAGTATGACTATCGGGATTGAATGTTAACTGATTCTTATTTGTAAATATAATCTCCTACTCACTGCATATCACTCGCTCTGTATCACCTGAGGATTTTATATTCACTTATGTATCTCTTTTCACCACCCCCCACTGTTCTCGCCTGTTCCCGGCACTTTAGTGCTCATTAGCGCGAATCTGACTTTTTACGAAAGAATACGGTAGACTACATGATCCTGAACCAAGCAACCCCAGCATCCAACCGGTCTCTATCAATACAGCTATTGAGGCAGAAGACTCGCCCTTGTCTAGACCTCGGCGAGGCATGGCACGTCTTGGCGTCAACCAAACCGCACGTTATTCTACCTTTCCCCAAAGCGAACGCATTATTTTCTTTTTTTCCCCTTCTATCATCATAATACAAACAATCAAATGATTCATCAATTGAAGCTCATTTCCATGTACATTTTGAATGAAAATCCAACTGCTTGCCGAACCAAGTCTTTACCTCCGGATGTTAGCCTTTTTAAAAGCTTCTTCCCATCTCTTCCCCAAGTGTCTCATGTGGATATTTCTCTTTTTACACACCATGGAGGCGGCAATATCACGCAACTGCCATATTATTGGAGGAAATCCAAGGCGGGCAGCGAAAGTAGTACCGTTCTATAACTATCCTCTCCTCCTCCTCAGGCATAAACTCCTGCCTTCATTTTGCCCTCTTCTTCTTCTTCTCAGTTTTTTCTTTTCTTCCTTGTCAGCAATGCATAACTGTAGTTGGGGCTGCCCCTCGGCAATCGTAAGACTTGGGGCTATTCCGGTATCTGCCATCTCAATGGCCATTTGTCCTCCTACTCGCACTGGAATCGTGCTGTCTTTCGAAGGCATGATTGAGGCATTGGTATGAAAGAGATAGAAAAATGGTATGTTTGATTTTTTCCCCGGGATCCAATGAGGAAATTCATTTCTTCATAAACTTATTCTAAAATGCCCAAGTTTTTGCACCCGTGCGCCTCGCTGAGGTCTACCAAATGATCCCCAATGTGTTTTTTTTGTTGAGTTTTCATTTTGCTAGATTTAAAGAAAGTCGTGAAATCTGTTACTCTATGGCTGGAATGGGTTCCTGATATCACGTGCTACTTAAATGAGTTGGTGCTACACATTTCAATCCAGATCGGAAGCTTATAATAAGGGGATACGGTAGTCTGAGAGCACGGGGAATCCTAAAACAGTATTTACTAATTAGTACTGGCGCGGCGGATAGATATATCCGTCACGTGGAACTGATAAGCAAAATCTGGCGGGCGTTTTCATTGCAACCGGCTTCGATAACGCACGTGACGGATATACCTATCGGCCGCACTAGTAGAAAGGTGGAAAAACGGAAGCTTCTCTAAATCGGGATAGATAGATAGTCCGGTGGAAAAAAAAAAAAAAGACTAGGCTTAAGAGTGATTAGTGGTATCACTCCGAAGGGTGGGTTAAAAAGTTCAATATAAAAAAGTAACTTCAGCTTGAGAAAACAATTCTCCTACAAAGTTTTTCCGAGTACTGTACTGTATCGTACACGCTGACTTATTCTTCCCGGCGTCATATCCAATCACTCGCTACTTCCACCATCCCCCTATCCTCATCATCAATCCTGTATCATAAGAATTTTAATACTAATAATACATATTATATATTTTTCAACTACTTTCTCTTTTTCGGTTCTGCACTGACCCAATGGGTTGGGTCGGGTCAACCTTTTTTCGAACCCGGGTTAACCTATTGGATGGCTTGCCAAAGGGTGGTTAATTTACACAATTGTACTCGGAAACATTTACCAAGCCATTCACCAGGTTGAGAATCAACCGACGGTAACGCCGGCAATCACTTCAAGTCCATATATTTGTGTTTCTTCTAGTTACTAGAACCCCGCCGTTCGGCTAATAATCAAATAACAATGTATCAAATCAAATTCAAACACAGCTCGTTGCGCAGCACGTTTCGACCTCTTCTTATTTTCCTTGGAACATGGGTTGTGAACCAAAAAATCCTCCTGTGGTCGTGGCTCTTCCACCGCTACTGGCTCCTCCGGGGGAATGGGAGAGGAATTGCGCAGGATGTTTCGACCTCCTCTTATCTTTCCCGGGAGACGGGTGATAGAACGAAAATCCTTTCTGTGGCACTTCCATCGCTACTGTCTCCTCTGGGGGAATGGGAGAGGGGTTCTGCAGGGGTGGGCTCGTGCACCTGCGAGACCTATCCGGTAGTGACACGAGGTCACCCGGAGATGAATCATCAAATTCCTCATCGGGGTCGCTAGGATCATAGTCTGCGGTCCCTGGTTGAATCGTGCTATCGTCCACACCTACCTAACATATGAGTGATAGTTCAGAAAACAGACAAGCTGGGCACAGTCTTACCAAGGATTCTGACGCCGATGAAGCGCTTGCAGGTCCCAGTGCCTTTCATGAGAACTTCCAGCTGTTTGGTCAATTGTTTGCGCTGGGCGAGGCTCTCCTCCGACTCACCAGCGATGCTGGTCACGAGGTCCGCGGGCATGGAAGCGACAGTAATGGGAGAGAAGATATCATGGAGCGGGGAGATGAGCTTGGCTTCAATAACTTCGATAGCAATGTCATCGACGAAACGTTTCAAAGCAACCTGTCAAGTACATAAGAAAGCATCAGCCAGGACTTCTGTAAAGGCAGGGGCAAGGATGCGCAGGAGAAATAGGTGACCTTGTAGTAAGCCTCCATGCAGTCCAAAGCCTCGGAACAAGCGAAGCGGTTCATGTCAGGTTCCGTACGTTGCACGAGGGCTGCCACAAGCGGGCGGAGATCCTTGTGCTGGGAGGCAAGATGGACCAAGTCAAGGGAAACAACTCCGAAGAAATTTTGTATGATCCTTGTGTATTCATTCTTGCTTCGTTCGCCGCGAACCTTCTGGAGCGCTTCAGTGAAATAATGGTTGTATGTAATAGGGTGACTTTTCTGATGCGGCGTGAGCAATTCGGTGGTCTTTGCATTCAAAATTCCCAATAGCTGATTCAAAGCAGGCTTGAAGATCTTTTGGAAGAGTGCTTTGGAGGTTGCGGCATCAGCGATGTAGGTGGCTGTAAAGCTGAGGAATGCTTTAGCGGCCTTCCAGACTTTTTCGATGTGACTCCGAGTTATTGCTTCCCAGGGGGTTGATTGCTCCAGAAACAAATCCGCCACTACCATGGGATTGAAGGTTCCCGGCAACTCCCGACCCCTAGTCCTCTGCATCAGGTGCCCTATGTGATCCATGAATTCTTCTCTCGTGGTTGAGATCACGCCTTCAGAGACACTGGTGTTGCCTGTAGACTGGGCAATCTCGCGGCAATGACCTCGTCTGGCGATATGTTCTGCAAAGTCTAGGTTGAGGTTCTGTACCACGGCCCTTATGCGCTTTTGATAGCCGGGTTCAGACTGAGCATCCTCAAAGAACGGATCGTTATACGTGCCATCTACAGACGCTTTGATGAGAGACTGGAACGATTGACTAATATGGAGTAGATAGAGCCGCTGCTCGTCCAAGGTAGCTCGAGCCTCCCCAAGCTTATCCAGCTGACTGCGGCAAGCATTGGATTTGATTTCGATTTCATCGATCAAGCTGGGTAGCTCGGCAGCGATCTGTCCGAGAAGGACCTTGCTCAGCCTCTCCCGTAACTTACCAACGCCTAAGAGGGAGCGGGACAGATCCTCCCATATCCCTTGAGAGAAGAATGCCTCTTCCCTAACTTCGCGATCCGCCAATGACCATTCTCCCGTTTCAGAGTCCATGTTTTTCAAGACATGCCAGCCCAGCCGGAACTCCACATCCTGGTTTCTCGCAAGGGAGACGTACATGGCTTCGCTCTCCGAACCCGCAATCAAAGTATCCGGCTTGGTGATAACGCCCAGTGTCCGATTGCCCTTTTTATCAGCAGCGCGGGCGAGCTTCAACACGATCTGATTCGCATAATCGTTCTTCGCCGAGACCACCGCGAGGATGATGCTTCTTGGTTCCTTCATATAGGCTCGCACCACGCCTTGCACAAGCTCGACATCAGACGCGGATTGCTGCTTCGTTTCGGAGTGGATGAGGCCGGGCAGGTCCACAATGGTCAAGTGAGGCCGATCGGGACCCGAGACCTCAATGCGAAGGAGATCTTTCGAAAAAGCTCTACCATGGGTGGATATTGCTAAGGCAGCTTTCGCCTTCTCAATCAAGGTTGGAAGCCCATCGAAGTCATCTAGCTTCTCGTGAAAGCCACCGAGGGAGAGCTTCTCGGACTCGCTGCGAGATTCATGCGGGACGATCGACACGCTTATGCCGGTGTGCGACGTCTTGCGGAGGACTAATTCTATCGGAAATCGGGTGCACAGGTTGCTTTTAGTAGGAAACGGTACGCCAGATATTGCTTCTAGCACGGAGCTCTTTCCAGATGACTGGTCCCCGCACACGATGATCTGTGGTAATGAGACATAGTGACTGATGCCTTGCGAACGGAGACAGTCGATAGAGTCTAGTAGATCTAGTTGATCCTTAGAACACAACCCGTTTAGGGCTTCTGTGTAGAAGGGTTTCAATACCATCTTGAATGTTAATGCCGAAGTCGGACTTGATTGAGGATGCGAGAAGATAAGAAGGTGAAGAAGAAGATTAAAAATGATGTGAGGTGAAGGGAACTTTGCACAATAAATACAAAATCAAAACAATAAAAGAATGGTAGGCCTTAACAAAAGCACATGGTTAACACGTGAGGAATCACAGGGGAGCAGCGAATTGATCGATAGCCTCGTTTTCGTCTTTGGGGCTTTTGTTGCTGCTCAGTTAATGCTGTGTAACTCACATGGCTCTGTTGTCCGCTGGCGCTGCAGCTTTGTTGAAGCCGGCTACTTCTCCATTCTGCATCATGACCAGACCTTCCATCTTGTGCTGCATGCACAAGTACCGTACGGCAATAGAGTGACGGCGCCCCAGTGCATAAATGAGAGTTAGGAGTCAGAAATCCTAAGCCTTGGCAACCATGACGGAGGCAACGCCAGAGAATAAACAAAGAATACGCAATGACAAGAACTTCTTGCTTGTGAAGTAGTTTCCTGCCTTCTCAAATCTTTGCCAAGAATTCCGAGTTCCAACTTCCAACTTTCGCTTTTGGGTGGTGCGCCGTCACTCTAATATCGAGGTTTTGCATCGCCAAAGGCACTCCAGTTGCCACAGTAACAACGTGGGTTAGGGTTACAGGAGTGCAGCACTCTACACGCACTTTGACTTGCACTTGGAGGGTAAACAAAGGCTATGATTGGAGGATTTCAATGTCGTAACCGAAACCCCACGCAAATATAGACTACTGAACCATCCGCTTCCCTCAAAGTCATATCCAACCTGACATTACAGTTCCCTTCCTCCTACTCCTGTCGCAAGGACTATAGCTGTTCCCAAACGATGAATCCCTATCCAATAAATTCACCCATAGCAGCCATGTTGACTCAATCAAAGCAGAGGACTCGGACCTAGCGATAGAAATTCATTACCGAAGACTGAGACCATTTTCTGTCGTAGTCAGACTTGGAGGGCACAGGGCCCGGGCAGGGATTGCGAGAGGCCATTTCCTGGGTGCAGTTGCCATGGTCGGTCGCTCTAGGGTGCAGAATAATCATGCTCGCCAAGAAATCGAAGTGCGTTCGGCGACACCTGCAAAACCTCCCTTTTTTTCCATCTCACACTTGGTGTTACAATTCCCTCCTGTGGAGTGTGTGCAGCCGGTGCAAAACCTCGATAATGGGCTCCAAATCAAAGAATTCACCAGAACGATACACCCTCGTTCGCAAAGTTTTCGCGGAAAGAGAGGTACTGTAGCAAAGTCCCGGCGGTAACAAAAGTAGCAATACAAGGAATTGCCAGATACAGATAGTCCAAATTATGCGGAGTAACGAACTTACCCATCAAGTTTGACAATGGTGCCTCCACATACTCAAGCTCACGATATGAACGAAGTCGCGATATTGCTTTGATATCAGATATGAGAATGAGCTATGAGTGCCGTCTTCCACCACCAACAATTCAAAGTGTTGTCGAGATATAATACCAAACTTGAGGCCACGTACAGTACATGATGCACCATGATCAGGACGGCCTTCCAAGAGGTCATATTAGATGGTGGCTTCAAAATATACTAGTATTTGGGGTTTCTCGCATAGTAGACCTCCGGCAAGTTACTAGCAATGAGGGTGTTATTGTAAAATATAAAATTCAGTCATTTCCATACCCACCAATCTCTTGTATTGCTGCCTTCCTTACCGCCAAGACCTTGCCAGAGTACCTACCTTTCCGCGAAAACTTTGCGAACGAGGGTCTACATCGCGTCGAGGTCAGCGATGTGGCTGATGAAGACGCAGCGTCTGGCACATGTCGAAGTTGTTCGTGTTGTCTTGTGGCACCTCGTGGCTGCTGGTCCGGAAGATGAAACACTTCCGGTTGGTATCATAGCATTTTAGGTACCGGTATCTTGTTCACAGCACATCACTCGCACCCCCCCAAAAAAAGAATAATTCATCCCAATTCAATTCAATTCAATTCTTCCCTTCCTCTACAGAGCTTCCATCCGCCTTATCCAACCAAGTCTATATATAAAAAAAACTTCCTACATTAATAAGAGAAAAGAAGAAAAAAAAAAAGAAAGAAAAAATCCCTACTGCACAAATGAAAGCAACAAAGTTTTTTTTTTTTTTGGAAAACAAAAAAGGGTAACTCTCGTCCACTACAGATAGGAAGATAGGAAGATAGGAAGAAAAGAAAAAAGAACGCCAATCACCCCAAGCCACCGGAACGCAAAATAAAGTAATAAAGAAAAAAAATAATTCTCGGATAGGCACTGTAATTAGGGAGGCAATAGAAGAAAAAGAAGAAAAAGAGTGTACAAGTAAGTAAGCCGCAATATATCCTTAGAAAAAAAAAAAAGCCAAAAAAAAAGGTCGCCAGCAACACCAAAAACTAATCCTCCTCCTCCGGTCCAAAACTCGACCTCTTCGGCCTCTCCTTACCGGCGGACCTGACAATCGCCATAAACTCATCTTCCTTTCCAAGGTCCCACCCGCGCTTTACGTTCCAGCCCAGGAGGCCGACCACCTCCTCCGCATCGCCGTAGAGCCTGGATTCCAGGACGGTCATTACTGCAATCGCGGTGCGGACCAGGAATTCGTCGCCCTCGAAGGAGTAAATGTCCCAGATGCGGGATGCAATGTCGATAGGACAGTGCAGGGTAAATAGCGTTAGGAACATGGCTTCCAGATACATTGGCGGTGGAAGGTTGAGGATCACGTGGATGTGTTGGTATAATGAGGGGAGTTTGTATCTGAAGGCTTTGAGGAAGAGGTTGTATACTCGGGACATCTATTCAAAATCAGTCATGAAAAAATACCTAGACTGGGGGGTAAAATACCGCTCCCTCGTCTTGTGTGTAGAAAGCTAATGGCAAAGGCCGATTCAAAAGATTAACGAGTGTGATGAAACTCTGTTCAGGAGATAGATTCAGGAGTAATAACCCAGCGACAACCTATAGCATAATCAGCCACCCGTCCGATCAAACCCAGGAAGAAAGATAACCCACGTGTGTGCCGAAAACGTATCCGACATCACTTCGATACATGGAATAAGCCATCAGTACCTCCAGCAGACTCTGATGAAGCGGGCCCTTCTCCTGAAACTGAATTGTCAACCACCACCAAATCATAATCTCCAAAGGGAACCTACCTGGAAAATCTTGAGCTCGGTAAAGGTCTTGCTCACATCCCTTCTTATGGCATTGAACAGTTCCCTTTCCTTGAACGAGTACATTGCCGGACTCTTCTTCAATCCATCCTCCACATCCCGTGCCCGTTTCAGCGCCAGCCGGAACGTTTCCGGGCTCACTGTAAGGTTATTTCCAAAGGCCAACTGCCATACTTTCCCCCGACACCGGGGTGCGACGCCCTGCCACCAGAGCTCTCGGGTTTCGTTCTTGCGAGTCGCGATATTCCAGTTTGGTATGATGTGTTGGTCCCAGGCCCTGTCGGTATCATTCTTGATCCGATCCTTGTACTCTTGTTCTTGTCGCTCTTTCTCGGCTCGTTTCCGATCTGTGCTAGTCAGACTAAACATTCCAAACATCGCAAGGAAAAGTCCCCTACCCGCTTCCTGCGACAAGCGCATCATTTTCTTATACTCTTTCAAGTGTCTCTTCTCCTCCTCCTTCGACTTGGGGGGTAACCACGAAGGCCTAGTCCTGGATAGCACAGCTTCCTTCTCCTTACTAATCGGCAGTGGATCAATCATCCCGTTGGTCATTTGCAGCGGCGGGAGCGGTATAACCGTAGTGGTAGAAAAACTCTTCTTGATAGGCATAGGCGTAGACGGTACGGAACTAGACGCAATTGAAGCACTACTCTTGCTCTTCTCCATAGATTTTTGCAATCTTTTTGCAGTCTGCTCAATCTCCTCGTCCGCGTGCCTTTCCAGCGCCTCACTTAATTCCTTTGCCTCGTCCCCCAACTCCAACATCGCGTCGCTCCAACTTTTAGACCGGAACTGAGTTCTGCCTCTCGCCTCATTACCTAATTCCCCCGGTATCGATACCATCGAAGCTTCCCTTGTCGGTGGCGGTGTAGCTTCCCCACTGACTGGCAGCGGTTCCCTAGGCGACGTCCTCTCCGGTGAAGGTGCAGCTGACAATGCTCTCGCCGACCGTGGGGAAAGAGGAACATTATAAAAGATGGTGTCCGGCGGAACGTCGTCGTCAGAATCACACTCGTTCTCCAACTCCTCCACCGTCTTCCTGTTCGAGGCCTGATGCCAGGACAACCTCCTCGGTTTTATCATCGGAGAAGTCTGGCTCCCGTGCGACCCATTCGAAATCGGCAACATGCTCGGCGAGGGGGGCGCGGACGGCGGACCAGGTGAAAGCGATCTTGGCGGTTGATCCTTACTGCTCTGGTTCCCATTCGTTCCATTGGTCGAAGCCGATCTTCGCGAGGGGGGGCCGAGATGATTTTGCTCCTGGTGCGGGTTCGATTGTAACGAGGAGAAACCAGGTCTCTTCATCTGCGTCAGATCCCTCAGTTTCCCCAGGGCCGTGGTGGTGCTATTCCTCCCCATTAGTATGGACTGCCTCCCGTTGAGCCCTCCTACATTCCTCGGCGGCTTCGGCATCGACATGCCCATCGGCAGGGAAGACGAAATCTGGACAGTATGATGGTCCTCATGGTCATCGCTCAACCCAATCTCTTCAAAGTGACCCAGGTCATTGCAAATGCTTCCATCATCGAGTTGGAAGCTGGACGGTATCGAAGACGACTTTGACGAACCCGTTCCTCCGCCTTCGACAAGCTCCGGAGGTGAGACCCAGCCACCAATGCTCGCTGTCATCTGTCAAAGAGCAGGATAAAAGGGGGGGAAGAGAGAGAGAGAGAGAGAGAGAGGAAGATGAAGAAGAATAACGTTTTGATTTGTTTACAAAGAAGGGAAAAAAAAAACTCTTTTGTCGCTATCGAAGCCCTTTTCTTCCACCACTTATCGTTTCGTAAGTGTGTTCAGGGGTACTTGCTGCTGAAGATGTAGTGACAGCGAAGAAAGGTTCAAGAGACACAAAAAGCGAATGACGTCGACTCCCAACTAAAAAAAATTTAAAAAAAAACAAAAGCCTGTTCGTCTCTCCAGGGACGATTTTTTTTTCTTTCTTCCTTCTTCCAAACTCAGATGTGTGTGTAAACCTCACTCAAAGATTTTCGGGAAAAGCGAGAGTAAAGATCTTTCCAATAAAACAATTCACGAGCGGAACTATCTTGATGAGAGAGAGTGCGGAAAAAAAAGAAAAAAAGAGAAAGAAAGGGAAGATTAAAGTATAGGCATACGAGGGAGAAGCGAGTGAGTGGTAGATAGGTAGGTAAGAAGAGAAAGAAAAGAGGAGACTCGTGAATGGACGGACAGAACAGTTTGAGGCTGGATGAATTAGCTTACTAACATAGGATACGGGATAGCGGTTGTAGGACTGACCCTAACCCTTGTCAAACTGATTTGTATCGTATCGTACAGTAGCAGCGAAGTGAGAGAGAGAAGAGAAGGGAAAGAATGAAAGAAAAAATAAGGAGAACATTCCGGCACTTTAGGACTGTACCATCCAAAGACCGTACCCGACTATCGGCAATCGTCCAAAAAAAAACAAAAGAGTCTGGAACAAAATCCATGGTCCCTCCGAGCGCTCCTCAACCCAGCATACCGTAGAAGCGCAGCCTAGCAACCGGCAATTTATTCCAATTGGGCGACCAAAAAGGAGAAGAAAAGGGAACCACGGCCAATACGCTACCCCAGTTTGATCACGGGTTTCTCAACAATCCTCTTGTTTATTCCCGAAGATATTATACTGTAAAAAACAAGAAGCACGATTTAAACATCGCAGATATTCAAGATGGCATAAACTTTCCTGTTTCTAAAGCACAGTACTTCCACCGATACGGTACTCTCGACCTGATTTGTGGACCCCTACAAGTACCTTTCCGCTCTGAGCGAATACGAGAGGCTTAAGTTAAGTACAAATCGATTAATCCCGAGAATCCCAACATGCCCATCCCATCACTACCCTACACCACAATCAACAGAAACAACCCCTCCTCTACCTCCAAACCTTCCCTTCCCTTGCGGTATGATACTATAGTACCGTATATGTAAAACGCACGATATATGACACTCCCCTCTGTGCCTCTCGGAAGCGCAGCCATCCCATACAAACATTCCACCACACCCACCTCACCGGACCAAAACTCTAACAGACAAATGAGTAATTAATTAATTAAACAAATTAATTCGTACAACTAACCTACATACCGTACAGTACAACCCCACAAAGCTCCCTCTTCCCCAATACCGTAATACAGTAAAAAAATATTATGGGTACTGTAGGGTAGAACTCAATATCTAAACCCCAAAAACGGCTCTATACCAAACCCCTCCACCCTCCTCTCCAATCCCTTCACACCCCCGCCCGCACTCTTCTTGCCTTCGGTTTCGCGCAAAATCCCGTCCAGCCATTCATTCAATCCTCTATAACTAGTCTGCTTTCTGGCAAGGACGGTCTTGAAAGCTTTTGCTCCGAGCCTATCAACCTCATCCCCATCATTAGCCATGTATCAAAACAAGCAGAAAGAGGAGGATAAGTCACCATCTAACTTGCCCACGACTAACACATGCCCCGCCTTCCGCCTGACAGTTCTTGACCATTACGAAGGCGAGGTCCAACACGTCGGATATTATTTTTATGAGCAAGGTTTGGCTGGGATGACGGGAGGTGGTGGTGGTGGAGAGGGCTCGGCAGGAGCGGTGGAATTTCATGGCGGCTTCGATAAAGTTGTGGTAGATGTTTTTCAGCACGGTTTGGAAAGGGGTTAGGATTGTGTCGAAGAATATTTGATGGGATTGGAATTTGAAGGCGCTGCGGGGAGGACAGAGTTGGTTAGTTGGGCAAGATTGGATGGATGGTGAGGATTTGAATTTTTGGTTGGAAGGGGTAATATGGTAAGTAACGTACCTTACTGCCTTCTTGTGCAGGCACTTCCCAGCGTTCCGGGAATATTCTACTGTGAGGGTGTCGTCGACGACTATATGGCGAGGCCAAATTTGGATTAGTAAAATCTGTTCAAAGTTTGATATAGTGGAAGTATTGAGAGGGTTTAGATCACACTTACCATTTTCAACCTTTCTCTCCCGGTCCCGTCTAATCCCCAATGTCCCTGTATGTATCAGATTCCCGCAGTAGGGGAATTCCTTAGTGTCAATGATCCGATTGATCTTCCGACCATTCACAGTAACCTCGAAATTGCTCATTGACTTGTCAGCACTCACGGATGCACCGTACTCCGGATGTCCCTGGTGCATGATCTGGAAGAACTGTTCCGCATGGCTGCGGTCGATCGTGATGAACAGGAAATCGTCAATGAGCCGGAGCAGTACACCCGTCGGCGCGGACGCAAACGGAAGTTTCTTGCGCTCGAGATCTCCATAGAAAAAGTTGCAAAGAATAGTAGAAAGAATAGAACCCTGTGGGATACCAGATTTTTGGCGGAAGAATTTTTTTCCAATCTGAAGAAAAGTGAGATCTGCATTAACCATGTGCGGAGGATGCAGGAACAGTCGGTCGGTCGACATGTGTGGGGCATACTGTACGCACCTTGATAATATTAACCAAGACATGTTCTTCCAGCAATTCCATTAATTGATCCCGTTGTTTGTACGCTTGTACCACATCCTCCACCCAGATTGTTCCTCGTCTCTGGCGCGAGCCGTTATTACATTCATCCTTTATCACGTCGCCAAACTTTCCAAAATCATCTGCCGAGCCGCCTTTGGCCACAAACTTCTTTGCAATCTTCCCGGCTGGCGCCGGCGCTTTCACTTCGGCGTACTTGTGGATGCGGTATTCGTCCTCCGTTAAGAGCGCGTTTACCACCCTTAGCAGCTCCTTCTGTGGAATCGTGTCGAAACAAGCTTGAATGTCAACTTTGGCAAAGTAGAGTTTCGGTAGCGTTTTATGAGTCGACAGAAGATGCTTTTGGAAAGCTCTTAATTTGAGGTACATCTCTCGAACATTGAATAGGGAAGAACCAAGAGCCTCCGGCTTGCGAGTCTAGTAAGTTTGCGAGTTAGCACTGGCTGAAAATAGTAGGTTGGTGCTTCACTCGAGTGTATTCGAGCACTCTAAAAACGCATATCCGGCGCGCGCGCTTAGAGCACCAACTGTCGTCAACCAAAACCAATGAGATAAGCATAGCATACCTTCTCAAAAGATAAAACGTTAAACACCGGCGTCATAATCGAATTGATACTCTGTGTAAGTATAGTCCTTCCCCTCTCCACTACTGTGCCTCGCTTTCTTAGATTCATGATTGGTCTAATACCCGTTTCCTTGGGCAGTAATCTAACAGTTGAAAATCCCAACTTTCTACTATCCAAAATTCGTTTCGCTTGATCGCTCTTTAGCTCCGTAAACATTTCCACTTTCAGCTTATTAATAGTAGGCTCAGATAATTTCTTCCAGACATCATGGCGGAAGTAGAAAACACGGTTCCGGTGGATATTCGACTCGGTTACATAAAAATGGGAACGGAGAAGAGGTATCAGTAGCGAGTCAAACAGGTAATACACAAACTCCGAAAGTATCTGGGTGCGCTTGAGCGAATCCGACTGCGATAGCTTTTTATCTTTGGTATTAGAGGAGGAAAGCCAGGCAAAGTCGGTCAGCTATGAGATGCGTTAGTGAATACTACGGAAGAAAGAAAAACTAAAGCGAAAAGCTTACTTTCATGCCCTGCATAACTTCGTGCAATGACAAAGTTTCGTATCTTCTTAGATGAACGAATCTATCCACGTTCTTCAGAAAAACTTTTTCATTATCCTCACTTCCCCAGAATTCTGTGGGAACAATATTTGAAATCACTGCTCTCGCAAAGGCAGAAACCTCACCGATCGAGGATGCAAAGTCTGTAAAACTCTCCTTCGGCTTTGAGGGAGAAAAATCTGATGAAGGGGCCGTCCCGCCTGAAATTGAGGATGGAAAGGGAGCTTGGGAAACTAGCTTGTTCCGATCACTGCCAATAACTTTTTTGACTTCAGGTATGGAAACCCGTGTATCACGGACACCTTGATCACATAACTTTGAACGTTGGAAATTATCAGTATATCAGCCGATTGAAGGGGAGATAAGAAGAGATTACCCAAACAGGACAATAGTACTTGATCAGTGCATGATATGAACACCTCCTATGCAGTCTCATCATCCTTTGAACTAACTCAAATGTTTTCCCCTTCAACCTCTTGGGAACAAACGACCCCTTTCCACCCTGGAGTGCGATCTCATGTTCGCGAAGAGTGTAATCTTTGAGTGGTTGTATGGTTTCTTTTCTGTCCACGGTTGATGTAAAGACATTATGGAGGTTGAATTGCCTTGGGAATACATATTTCAACACATGTATGGCGTGAGTTCTATCTGAAGGGTTGGTAAATCGATTGAGAACATCTAGTGCATATATTTAATTGATTCTTAGCAACGGGATAACTTTTTAAAAAAAAAAACGCCACAAAGGCGGTAATAACCCTCAATTGGGCCTCGGATAACTGAGAAAAGAAAAATAAATCACTTACGTATGTGACGTAAACCAAAAACAACTTCCCCACGAGCATTGTAGGCAGGTTTTGAATAAAACATTCGAGACCTCACGAACATTATTTCTCCCAATGTCCTCAAATCTCGGTGTTTACCAATCTCCACGTGACTAGGACCTTTAATGGGGGTATTTTGGTTGTTAGGGCCATTGATATTGGTTACTATCTTGGCCCGCTTGGCGTCGATGGCCGAATCAATTTCCGTCATGGAACGTTTCAAGGATCGACTAACGGAACGGGCCCTTACTGATCCTCCAGAAGTGGGGGCTGGGCCTCTCGGCCCATCTTGCGGAAAAGGCTTGTTCAAAGAATCGGATATTGGAGGGCCTAGATAACAAAAAAAAGCGATAATTCAGTTAGTAGTTGATCAATATAAGGCGTCGCAAATTCATGTGGAGGTAACGCGAGCAAGACCGGTCTACCGGTATTGGGCTCGCTTCGCCTTTTTGCGTGACATGAACGAGGAAAAGGGAGTTGAGGAGAGAAAAAAAAGAAAAAAAAGAAAAAAAACCGGCAGACCCGAAGAGTCGGGTATCGACCTCGCCAAATGAGAATGTTATGCATGGATATTAACAAAAGTAGAGTACCGAAATTGAGAGGTTGATAGTGTATGGTAAGATAAAACATATTTCATTTACCGAGGAGATGTGACCCCCTCTCTCTCCCCCTGCGGTAAAAAGCTTGCCAAAGCCAAAGAAAAGGACAAGACGGTTGAATTCAATTCACTTACCAGTTAATTGATAATAATTGCTTTTAGATACGTCATTAACCTCATCTAACTTTATAAAAATGCTCGTGTTGAGAAGCAAATCTAGCATAGGCTCTTCCCCTATTATTTTGAAGATTCCACTCCATAACCTCGATTTGAGAGTTGTAACATGGGTATTCGGATAGAAATTCACAACATCGATACCGAGAGGTCCTGCGCGAAATTTGTGAGTGGAGTGAGTATTATTGTTAATCCTATAACCTTGGGCGAGAATATTGTTGGGTTTTCCTGGATAAACAGCTTCCAATGGTCTGGTGTTTGAGCGATAAAACAGCGTATGTAGAGTCAAATCGACAATCTACACGCAGGATTGTTAACCGGCTGGGGTCAGTGGGGATACGGGAGGGGCTTGTTTGAAAACGGGATGGGGGTGTTTATTGCCATACCTCACTCTGGGAACATGTCAAAGGACGGGATCCCCCGCTAAGTTGAGTAGCGTCAGCAACATCCAATACCACACCAACATTAATCTTTTTTCTCAAGCCGACGAGAGTAGTATCCAAAAGTGTTAGAAGTTCCGCATTGGTGTTTTTATCAATTGCCCCGAGTCTCTTCAGGCAACCCAATCTGCGTGAACAGACCAGCACATGCTTCAGATATACATGAAGTGAAAGTAAACAAGAAAAGTACTGTGAAAGGACAGGATGATGAACTGAGGCTGGAGCAGGAATCTGACAAAGCTTTGTATCCAAGACGGGTGGAAGTTTGTTTGTTATCGCTTTCGATGTTGCTTTGCTGGGTTTAGATAATACCGGGGGTGATGGGATTGTTAATGATGGTGGTTGAGAGCATACATTCACCGGTGGTAATGGTGAAGGTGAATGAGGATGAGGGCGTAAACGTTTTAGTCTACGATTATCATCCCCGGCCTCACTGCTGGTGGTATGAGTGGCATTGGATGGAGGACTTGTTCGCTTCCTTTTTCTGCCTCCCATTGCATGTCCGAGTGAGCTTTCAAGATTCAAAGCAAAAGGAGACAGGCCTGTGGGAGAGATGGATTTATTTTAAGAGCACAGAGCAGAGCGTGGTGGGGGGGGGGGAAGAGAAGGGGCAATTGAGATGATGAGGGAGAGGGATCATTAGGACGTGTCTGGGATGAAGGAGCGATCACCGTGTGTATTGGCGCGTCGAGGTTCGGGAAATTTAGAACGCAGCCAAAGAAAGGCGTTTGGAGTCACTGTCCCAAAATTTAAAACACACATCACTTTACCTTCACCAGACAGACGTTCACCAAAAAAGATGATATAGCCTCCTATACCACTCCACCGCCAAGAGTGATGTTCCCCCTGACCTGGGCTTTTAGGATAAAAATGAAGTAACCAATTACAAGACTTGAATTCCTGGAAGCTTCCCGGACAGCCCCTTGCTGTTGTGCTTCACCACCGGCTCCTTCCAGTGGGGAATAGAGTGTAAATCATGATAATAAAATCTCTGTAGATGTTATCATCACACCCCTTCAATCAATCCGTAGCCACCACCGGGTTCTGTCCAAGTGAAGTATATCACCATACATACAGCATACATACCTACCTACATACACACACACACGGTACATGGCGAGTGTTCCACAAGAGCAAAGCTTTCCGCCAACAACCAAGCGGATATGCTAAGAACTTGGACGCCGCACCCAAAGTTTCGTGCGGAGGAAGTCAGGAAGCAGTGAACAAGAAATTTGACATTTGTTGACTCTGCTCTAATACCTCTCTATCTTTTACTTTACACTTATTTCTTTTTTTTTATTCTTTCTTTTTTTGCCCCTCGCCCCTCATTGCCACAATTCATCAGCCAGCCAGCCAGATTTCACTCCTTCAGTTCCCTGATTCCCGAGAAAAGTCCTGTTTACCCTACAAACCTCATCTCTGAAACTCAAACCGAACATTCTCTTCACAACCGATATCGGACACGGGAGGTGGTTTGATCTCTAGAATCATTGCTACCGTAACCATCGACACCCTTTACAGTACAGTACGAAAACCGTATACCAAATCTACAACACAAATTTCTGTATCTGATCTTTGTTAATTTTCTATACCATCATTCCTCTACTGCATCCCGTACTATTCTATTTCTACAATACATAGGGTTTATTATAGCCTCTCCGACCAGGAGTGTTTAACTAGGGGGTAATAACTTTAGCTTGCACTTAGGATATAGTAAGTGTGTGTGTTGCTGTGGTGGTTGCTCTCTGGAGTTGGCCCTCTTTTTTTTTTTTCTTTCCCTTCTTGAATCTCGTCTGCTTTACTTTAACACTCGTTTCCATCTTCCCGCACCTTTCCCGATCAAGCGCCGACTTCTTGGAAAATAGGAACGGTTATTGTTGGCATTCCCCGTCAAAAAAAGACTCGAATACCGATACACTCCACCCTAGCAGCGGTATATTGCAGTACTGTAACGTATAACACCAAATACTCGGACGCTCGCGCCCTTCAGAGCTACTTACTCTTAACTTACAAAAAAAAAAAAACAATAGGTGTGGGAATCTTGACCAGGAACCTTTATCATCTTCCATCTTCAGATAACATCTCTCGAGGCAAAAAGTCTGCAGAGCAACAGGTACAGTAAAATTGCCAAACTTGCACAGTCCCTAGCAACAGGCAACAACATCAGAGCAACTTTGGTAACTTACCTGCCATTCTCTCTATCCTCCTCTCCCCACTCCTTCCGCACGCACTCATACATCCCACCCCGCCCCTTTCCTTCATCCCTCGCTCGCTACCTGACCGGAAACTCCGATCACGCGAGCGGTAGTCTAGAAGCGAGAGAATATCACCGCCGAATGTGGGGCAGATTATCCTCGTTTATCTTCATTACACATCAGATCTACAATTCTAACATCTGACTGACTGACTAGCCGATTGCACTTTGTGCTGCACATTAGGAACGGCAAAGTCGAAAGAGCACCTTCGCCATATCTTACGAATCACCGACACACGTCCGTTCCAGGCACAGCTATCGTGGTAGCATCGTACCTGCACTACCACATTCCTGGTGCACACCACCTCTCCTACTACCACTACCACTCAACAGACACCCTTAACCCTACCAACCAATAACGGCTGTTAAAATCTGCTTTACCCGTAGGACCTAAACCGCAAAACCAGCAATTACGTCTATCGCAAACATAGGTCTAACACTTGAAGAACGGAGGCTCTCTCTTGACAATTCTTTGGGCCTTCATCCGCCCATCCCTCCATCTTCCTCTGAGTATCCCCCCACATGTCCAATAGCAATGCCTCCAAGTAGCCTTCCCGCTGCTTCAGCGTTCCAGCCTCCGGATCCTCAGGTGCCAGAACAATCAACCCCCGCTTCGCCTTCTCCCACAAAGGCATCACAGCCGAGAGCTATTTTGCCCAAATCCTCCTCGATAAATTCCAAAACTAATTACGTCTCACCTTACCGACAAACACCCCCATCTGGAAGATCAGTTTCTTCACCACTTTCTAAGACCTCAACGTTAGCATCATCACCATCAGCGACCAATGTCCACTCTGCGAATTTTAAGGATATTGTGAATCGATTCAATACAAAGCAGGATGAGAAGATCCCAAATCCTAGCAACCGTATTCCAGCTGTGGCCGCCGGGCCCAGCACCGCCAGGACTAGAAAGCCCCCGGCATGGAAGCCCGCAGGTGGTGGAAGTGGGCAAACGGGTGGCTCTTCGCGACCAAACAATCAATCTACAACTGGAAGGAGTAGAGCTGGTGAGCGCTCCGGGTCAGCTCAATCGAATTCCACCTCAAGTAAAGGGAAACACTCAAGTCGTGCTCGACGGCCTGCTACCTCAATGAGCAATGGTGCTGAAGAAGCTACTAGCGCTCGGCATCTACTACCACCGTTGGATACATCTTTTGGCGACAAACCTGTTGGCCTAAACGGACATCGGCGAAGCCGCTCAGCGCTGGAGGTTCATTCGCCTTCTGCAGCCTCTCTGGCCGATACTGAGGGGGAAACAAGTAGCGCCGGCTTTTCAGCACATCCATTAAGGCATCGGAGGAGCAGATCCAACGCAGAGATGTTTTCTTCTCCTATTGATGCGATGGAGATAGACGCGATATTTGCCCAGTCCGCTGTTCTACCTAAGAGCTCACTTTCCCCTCGCTCTGTTCCTACAGCGAAATCCAATATTCCGGTAGCAAGGCGCTCACCAACCCTAGACTACAGGTATGGTTCTCGGAACTCCTCTTCTAGGGCCACAAGCTTGGCGCCCGTTGCAGTGTCCTCCCATGGTTCACGGCATCTCCCTCAGCCTAGCACTAGTCCTAGATTGGCGGCATATATTACTGCACCCCAGCCAAAGAAATCACCCCCATTGAGGTCATCCCGTGGGCAGCGTTTGCCAGTCACAAGTTCAGCAGCTGCATCCAGACAGAAATTTCAAAATAATTCTCATAACTCGTCATCTTATTCTAGGGAGACAAATCTTCAGCGCGGTAGAGGCGCAAAGACTTTTGAACCCGAGAATAATCGGGGAAGGGAAATAAAAAAGAAAATCCCAGAGTTGGGGACTGTTGATTTTGCCGCAAGAAGAGCTCGGATTCAAAGCGCTTTCAATAAAACTTTAAAAGAGACATCCGAATCGAAAACAAACGTTGTTGGTAAGGGAAGTTCTAAACAGAGTTTTAGAGGGGAGATTGTCGATGACCGTGATGGCGGCAATGGGGATACACGAGGTGGTTATCAAGAAAGAATTGAGGAAGAAGATGAAAATGAGCTTGGAGAATCTCCTATAAACAATAAGGCGGAAGATGCTGCAGAAACCCACGAAGGAATTGTGGGGGACTCAGCTGTTCCTGAACCAATTGAAACCGAGTTCGTCTGCGTTTTGCCTACCAGATCTGAATCCATGGAGATGGGTGCTGACTCCTACTTCGACAATTCAACAATTAATGATCTTTGGGATAGGCGACAATCTTTATCTTCAAGCAGGAGATCGTCTCTCTCGTCCTTTGACGAGAGGCCACCACCTACCGAAGACGTGCATGCTAACCAAGCTCCCAGATATTATCAGACAGTGAGCGATGGCGCCGATAGTGCTGGTGTAAGTCCCGTTTCACCTCAAGAGCCGGCCCTAGTAGCAAAGACCAGAAGCGAAGAGCCGATAATTCCCGTCATTGTGACACCCGACACGCCCTCTGATTCTTTGCAAGTTATGCACATACCACAACTTCTCAGGCCTGATTCGACAATGACAGCATGGAGTATAGCGACCGGCCCGAATAGGGACTCTTCAGATATGCAACACGGGACAGCACATCAGGCTGTCAATTGTATTGGGTCAATTGTCGAGGCTCCGGAAAGCGACCAACTAGAGGCAACCACGAGAACTAACCCAGATTCTATTTCGGTAACATCCGATACTACAGAAAGGGCCAATTTGTCACCAATGACCGCCACATCCGCGTCAAGCACTCCTTTGGATGATAGGGCTACTATTGTTGATGTATTTGACCATTACGATGAGCCACGAGAAGATTTTTTCAAATCCTATGCGGATACCGAAGAAGTGACGGAGTTTGAGACAGGAACAGATACTGTGGACGAGTATCCAGATGATGTGGATGAGGAAACCGAGGATGGAGAAACTGAGGAGGGAGAGACTGAGGAGGGGGAAGATGAGGAAGGAGAAACCGAAGAGACTGAAACGGAGACAGAGACCGAAGAGGATACGGAAGTGGAAGAGACCACTAGCACCGAAGGCTACGACGATTATGTTGAAGATAGCGAACTGTGCGATTACACGTCTTGCTCTGAGATCCCGAGCTCGGCTCGACCTAGCATTGATGACCAGTCAGAAGGCTGGGAAACGACTTCATCCCGGGCTACTCCAGAGTTGGATATTCACCCTACCAAGAGACAGTCAATCCAAATGCTTGATTCGCCAACCACTCCTCGACAATACATGGAAGAGGCAGAATCACCACTTCCTCCAACGCCTCCCCCAAAGGACTACCCTTTCTTACCCCCCACACCTCCTGCGAAGGACCCTCCCAAAGCTGTTTCACCTGCCCCCTCAGCGATGAGCACGCCGCCGATTTATTCTAGCAATAGAATGCCTCTGCATACCCCACTCCAATTACCGGAAATTGAAAGGGACACCGAGCCTCTTGGACTTGCCATCAATGTTTTCCCTACATACACTGAGCGAACATCCTCACCACTCCCTCCCCCACCAAGTAACAGACCCAGCCTAGATCGCTGGAACACTTCTTCTACCATGGACTATTACGGGGACAATCCGAGACAGAGTCAGGATTCGCAGTATCCTTATTCTGGTAGGCAAAGCTTGGACCAGTACTCGCATAGGCCAAGCCTGGATCACGCGCACTCTTATCCAGGAAAGCAATCGAATTCTCCCTCTTCGAGTTTTTATTCAGAATTTGAGTCTCGGAATAGCTCTGTATCGGTTGCACCTAATGAATACCGTCACTCGGAAACCCCAGCATCTTCCATGGCGCCAACTAAACGTGAGTCCTCTTCTATTCACTCTCAAGAGAATTTTGGCCCAAAGGAGACTCCAGAGCATAAACTTTTAATCAAACGTCGCCACTTACTGAAGGAGTTGGTGGATACCGAGAGTTCTTATTTCCGGGATATGACTGTTGCAATGGAAATCTATAAGGGTTCTGCAAACGCTTGCTCCACTATCACCCTCGACGATATAAAGGTCTTGTTTGGGAACACGGATGCCATTGTGCAGTTTTCGAAAGCCTTTTTGGAATCTCTGAAGGCCGCTGTAGGGAGTGTTTACGTTCTACGCAGGGCCCGAAGTGGTGTGACCAGCAGCGCTGTGAGTGTAGCAAACTCGGCGAACAGCGGGGATGAAGACAACAGGTCTAGTTTCTTTGATGACATTGTCAATGAAGAGGAGAAGGATAGGAAGACGTATGTTGGTGAGGTTTTCATGGATATGTTCTACAACATGGAAAAGGTTTACGGTGAATACTGCAAGAATCATGACAACGCAGTTGGACGATTACAAAAGCTTGAAAGTAATAAGGGTGTGGCGGTTTGGTTGGCGGTAAATATCTTCTTTCTGTGATAATTTCTTTAAAATGCTGATAGGTGTATAGGAATGCAAAGCATGCGCCGAAGATCTCACAAACGCCTGGAATCTAGAATCTTTACTTATCAAGCCTGTTCAGCGAATCTTGAAGTATCCGCTTTTACTTACTCAGCTGCTTGAATGCACCCCTCGAAGTCATCCTGATTTTACTCAGCTAGAAGTGGCTGCTAAGGAGATGAAGTTCGTTGCAGACCGTATCAATGAAATGAAGAAAAGAAAAGACATGGTGGAACGAATTGTGGGTCGCAAGAGAGCCGAAACAGATATCCGTCATGGAATCACCAAGGGGTTCGCACGCCGTGCCGAAAAGCTTAAGCAATCCGTGGGACTATCAGAGGTTGTGGTGGATGAGGTCTACAATAGACTTTTTGAGAACTATAACATGCACTTTGTCCAGGTCCAGGTGATAGTACGGGATATTGAAATCTATACAATGGATATTCAATCACACATAGAGAGGTTTCTAGAATTCACGCAAACGATCAAGGAGTTCGTTGACATATCCCACACGCAACATCCCGAGATTGAAGCAAAGTGGAGAAAGTTCGATAGTGCTATGAAAGAGATGGCGTCTACTTATCTGCAGGAACATGTGAGTATCTTTAGGATTAGGCCAGCATCTGGTAACCCTTGCTAATTAAAGTAGAAACTTCGCGTGCGCAAACATTCAATTGAGCCTCTGGAAATGCTTCTGAAGATGCATGAAAGCCCGCAACGAATCATGACCAAGCGTAACAAAAAGGCAGTGGATTATGCCCGGTATAAGGCAATCAAAGATCGAGGGGACACTCCAGACAAGAAGTCTATCGAGCTCGCCGATGCATATTTTGCGCTAAATGAAACACTGATTGACGAGCTTCCAAAGTTATTTAGATTGACGAAGAAGCTTATTGATGTCGTTTTGTTAAATTTCGTCGAATTGCAGGGCTTGTGGATGAATAGCTGGGCGGCCAAACTTCGGATGACCTTCACAGAAATGGATATGCCCACTGAGCTGGATAGCATTGTTAAGGACTTCATGGGCGATTTCTCGTATAATGAGCAGAGTCTCAATCATATGGGGATTTGCAACGGTAAGTATATATTCTTTCCAGCGAGTCTTGGAAACTGACTAACACTCGGAAAAAGGGACCTTGAAAGCGATGTTGTTACCACAAACCCAGTTCCTTTCTCCGTCTTCGACAATGTCTCTTGAAGCCTTTGAATATTCACGGAGGCCATCGACTTCCGGAGGGAATGAGCTTTCTCCAATGGGACGAGATAGAGCCTTGTCCTTAACGAATCACTCACCAACAGTCTCGAATTATGACAAACCCTTCGAAGAGCGTCGTCATAGTGGCGGGTCCACCCTTTCTCCATTGATTGCGATGGGCCCTATCCTTCCAATATTGCCCCAGATAGCCAATAACCCCCGGGGGCGAACTGGGTCAGCGCAGTTACAGAGGTCGCCAATGAGAATTACTCCACCAATTCCTCAGCGATCATTCTCAACGATGACTGCCGACAGACAACTTCATACACCAGTCACTCGCACTTATTCGCCCTCTCTACCCGATCGTCCTGGATCCGCGGCCTATTCGTTAGCGCCAACCCTATTTGATGGTCCAGAAACCCAGACAGCCTACACTTCAAGCACAACCTTGGCTGATTCACGGGCGGAGTCCCATAGCGGCTCTGCATCTCCTGCTCCCACGCCGATGTTTTCGTCAGCGATGCCAATGGAAGATGATAGGGAGATGAAGTCCGACAATGAAGCCCAGTCGAGAAACCCTTCACGTAGTGCCTCACGAGCGCCGTCTGTAGCATCATCAGGACAGAGCCAACGACGGACATTAACATTATCCAACAATAGTACGCCTATATTTGTTGTGGCTAGTCTTTACGAGTTCAACATTGATAAGCAACGGAGAGAGGGTGGATTCCCGTATCTTACCTATGTACAAGGGGAGATTTTTGACGTATACTCCCTTCTTCCTTACTGGCAGTCATGTACTAACAACCATATAGGTAGTGGGAACAAAAGGAGAGATATGGTTGGCCAAAAACCAAGATGACGCAAATGGCGAACTTGGCTGGATCTGGTGTAAACATTTCGCTCGTCTTTAGTTTTTTACCCTTCTTCCTTCAATTGTCGGGCACCCTCCTTCCTAGCATTTCCATACATCACCAATCTACTACAACGGAATCCCTTCGTCGAAAATAACCAATAAAATCAAGGACAAACTTCAAGTCCGATTACACATTTTCCTTTTTTTCTCCTTTCTCCGTATCAGATCAGACTACTAAAATCAAATGGAACAAATATACCCTAGCTCATCTTTTTAGCGTTTTTTTCCTTTTTTATTTGTTTTTAGTTTCACCGGTGGAGTAAAGACGCCCTTTTTTTTTTTCATATTCATTTTCATATTCATTATTCTATTATTATTAGCAATTCCTTTTTTTACATCAATCTCCATCTCCACGTCCATCTATCCGTTCATCTGTCATACCACCAACCTATCCATCTCCCATTCTCCTCTTTTCTCCCTTTTTTTTTTTGCTTTACTTGCTCATCTTCCCTTAAAACTAGGTGTTGGGTGCATTATCTGTTTTTTATTTCTTTCATTTCCTTGTAAGCGTGTGGGCGGCGTCATTTTTAAAGGTAGTTTTAATATACCCTCTCATTAACTAGCTCTTTTCTGTGTTTCCCATCCTGTTTCTATCCGCTTCTGTCAATTTGATTGTTTTGTTTTGTTTTTGTCTGTTTTGTTGTAGTATCATACGCTAGTAAGTTAGTTTGTAAAGTTAGTTTTGTTTGTGAATTTTTTCTCTTATTCTTATTTCGTGTTTCTTGTTGGATGGGTATTCATTATTCTTATTCTTGGGAGGGGGTTGAAGTCGCTGGCTTGGAAGGAAGGATGGATGGATGGATACATGGGTTGCTCTCTTTGCCTTTTACCAGCTTGGGCAGTCTTTGCTTGCTGGGGGGGGGGGGTGTCGGTGATAGACGTTCCTCATGTAGTAATATCCCCGGATGCATACGTAGGGTCGGTGGGAAATAAAATCTGGCGCTGACGCTTACTATGATCTCTCGAGTGACTGTTCATGATTTCAAGCGTGAACAAACTCGCGCTAGCCGGTTAACTCATGTCCGTCTGGCACGCTAGAAGCGAATACATATCCTTATCTCGCATGGAACACTAGAATGAGAGAAATACTCGCTTTTTTTTTTTTTCCTTCTAGATTTGCCAAATAGGGACTTTATCGGAATTAAATTCGTACGCGGAAGAATCCCCCCCTTGCGCACAGCACTGCACAGCACAGCATAAACAAGTCCAAGAGAAAGAAAATTACATCTTTTCCATCAAAAATACTGAAACTTTTTTGGGGGGGAAATGCTATCGCCGAGCACCCGGTTCAAAGTCTATTATAATTTTGCAAAGGAAAAAAACCAGCAGTGTTAGAAAAAACACGGGATACAACAATGAACAACCGATTACACTACCGTACGATATCTTCCCTTCCCTTCTGGGTCAAAAAAACGCTCTATAATTTCAAAGTGCTAGAATTACTCGCGTCCGAAAAACATACCACAATACATACAAGATAAAAAAAACTCACCGGTGGGTAAAAATAAGTCAGCAAGATAGTATAGTACACACCCGTCTATTGTATCGCAAAGCAAAAAAAAAAATCCCCCCAATTAATTAAAAACTAACAAATTACCCCTCCACAAAACCACAGCATAAAAAAAAGGATATCTCAAAGATTCTCAATACCAGCCAACAACTGCAACGGATCAAATTCGGTATCTGTCTGGTCTGCAGCTTTAAGGATTGTTTTGGCCCTGTAGTCATTAGCTTCGCGCAAACTGGTAAAAGGAAGGAAGGGGGGAAGGGGAAAAAAAGGTACCATTTCGTCGTCTGCCGTTCTTTCAATACTTTTTCTAGTTGGGAGGACTTTATTGCTGCGACTGTGGGTGGGTGGTGGGTTAGTTTAGTTAATGAGGAGGGGAGGGGGGGAAGTACCTTCTATGCAGCGTTGTGGAAGGCCTGCTAGTCTTGCTACGTTTAAGCTGGAAGGGGGTGTTAGTTTGGAAGGTGAATGGGAAAAAGGGGAGGGTTACCCGTAAGATCTATGAGCAACGCCTTCTCCGATCTGGTATAGGAATGTGATGTTTTCGGTTCCATCTTCAAACAATCAGTCCTCAACTCAATTCCGCAAGGGTAGCGGGGGGGATTACCATTAGCCTCTTCAAACTTCATATGCGCATTCATCGCATTCTCCGGATACCTCTCGCCAAACTGCGCTAACAGCGGATAATGCGTAACAAACAGGCACATACTCTTCAATTCGGTAATGACATAATCAAGAACAGCATTAGCAATAGCCACGCCATCATGAGTGCTAGTCCCGCGGCCGAGCTCATCAAGTATGACGAGACTGCGGTGGGTGGCCTGCTTAAGTATGTCGCTGGTCTCATTGAGCTCAACCATAAATGTGGACTCCCCGGCCATCATGTTATCGAACGCACCCATGCGCGTAAACACCGCGTCTAACATGCCGATGCGAGCGGACGTGGCGGGGACGTAACTTCCCACCTGTGCCATGATCGCAATGAGCGCGACCTGTCGCACGAACGAGGACTTGCCGCCCATGTTCGGCCCTGTAATGATCATTGCGCGCTGCGCGTCAGACGACAGGCGGATGTCGTTCGGAACGTATGCGTCAAGGAGGAGTTGCTCGACCATCGGGTGTCGCCCCTCGTGCACTTCGATGCACGGCTCCTCCGTGAACTCGGGCTTCACGTAACCGGGCTGGTTCGCGACAGCCGCGAGCGAATTCAGGCAGTCCAGGGTTGCCAGGGATTGGACGCAGTCGCGGAATTCTTGGTACTTGGTCGAGATCTCGGCGAGGAACCTGGAGTAGGCGCGGTTGCACTCTGCCGCGAGTGATTCTTTATGCTGCTCACGTTCGCGGAGCAATTTGGTGACTTCTGGTGTGTGGAATCGGGAAACCTTTCTTGTTCTGGTGATTTTTTTTCTGATTAGTTGGGGGCATTCGGAGCGATTGGGGGGCCGTAAACTTACCCGCTCATCTTGGCCCAATTTGGTGGTACGCTTTTCAGTGCGTTTTTCTCGTTTGGGACTTCGATGAGATACTTGGGTTCGTTAGAAAAGTGGGATAATTAGTGGGGCTTGCGAGGGGGCAATTTGCTATACCTCTATACCAGACACGCTGACATATACGACCTTTCGCTTCAGTATTGCTGCAACCTCTTTTAAATGTTCTTCCAAGTCGCCTTCAACACCCGCAATCCCCTGATTACGCGCGTGGGTTAGCTTGACCTCTTAGCGTGAAGGGGGGTACAAACCATTTTATGCTCGTTGATGGCTTCATACTTTTCACCGTCTTTGAAAAAATCATACTTGTCATCTTTGGCGGCCTGTGTGTGATTGAAGACATCTAGGTAAGCCTCCACATCTTCCTTGATTCGAGGAAGATTTGCAAGAGCTTCATTCAAGATCTTAGATTTGAATCCTGCATCCTCAGGCTGATCAACGGGGGGGAAGGTGTTGGCAATTCTGTTTAATGTCTGTAAAATCGATAAAAGTTCTGGGCGAGAACACTATTCGAGGGGGGTTAGATAAGCAGGGAATTATTCGGGGCAAGAGGCAAACCTTTCCGTAGTATATACGGATGAGGCCTTTTTCTAAGTCATAGGATATTTTTGAGAGCAATTCCCTCAATCGCTCCAATTTCGAACTCTTCCCGCGCTTGATCTCCTCGACAGCTTCTATCCTTTCTTCTAGACGCTCTTTGTCCAACAAAGGCCTTCCAACCCATTTTCTGAGCTGCCTTTTCCCGAATTTTGTCTTTGTCCGATCTAGAGTCCAGAACAAGCTCCCTTTGGTCGAAAAATCAGTCTGATTGCGGTAGATTTCTAGACTTGACAAAGTGTTTCCATTGAGTAGCATATGAGACCTCGCACTGAACGATTTGAAATATTTTGTCAGGTCAAAGATGTGTTCGAGCCCATAGCTGGAGAGATGAGTTATCAGTGCAGAGAGGCAGATGGTCACAAGATCCGGCAAATTCATGACAATATCTAGAAGTCCTGTCCGACGGTCAATTTATATCTCCATTTTATCAGGATCACATAAGGCGGCTACGAACTGTTTGCTTCTGCGGCTTCCGGCGAATCGGCTGATTTAAGCTTATCCGCGTAGAATTTGGAGACATGACTTGGAGCTAAGGTTTTCGCATCCTTCTCACGCTCCACACGCTCTATACGTATCTGATCTCCAAAAACAGTAGTTCTAGTTTGATATTAGCCCACAAAGCCCGCATGAAGCACTCGCATATAGGAGGACTTACGTGCTACCAGCTAGATGAGAAACTAGCTTTTCTGTAGCTTTTGTCAATTCTCCAACGATCAGGAATTCGCAAGGTGCAACTGAAGAAAAATGGGTCAATTCTAAAACTGGCACTCAGGACTATTGTATGTATCTCACTGTGTAATAATCTGGTCTCGATTTCACTCCTCATAAACCCATCATCGAATTCGTCATATATCACGTCCCCTGTCGCAGGCTGCACCGCAACAATTCCCACGTGTGCTTTCTCGTCTGTGCCTGTGCCACCCCCGGGCTTCTCGGTAATGCAGAGCATAAACCCAGTACCCGCAGCTCCCCCACTCCCGGCCCCTGCGGCGAGATCACCGTCCAACCCATCTACATCGTCGATGTATGTGCCTTTAGTATATAGATTGGTCAATTTTCTGTCAAACGGCGCATTTTTATTATCTCCTGCTGCCTTGAGAGCTGCCGTTTCCACCTGACGAACTACTCCAACCTTGTAACCAGCAGTTACGAGCCGTTTTACATGGACGTGAAGACGGTGGGTTGGGATACTGGCGGAGGCAAATTTATCGAGGTGTGCTTCTGAGGGATGCTCGTCGAATCGCATCTTGCCTGGAATGCACATTATACTCAAGACTTGACTTGCAATCCTCGCATCCTCACCAAAAAACCTGAACTTATACCCGACTTCGACCACCAAGAGTGCATCGGGGTTCTTCCTCTTAATCTCGACCACCTGTCGTTCTAACGGGGTAAGCTTTTTTCCACCCTTGGCCGGAGCTTTCCCTTTGACACTTCCGCCAAACCTCTTAGCAATTGGCCCTGGTTCATCATCCTCTGGCTCCTCTGCATCCTGCTCTGTCGCTTCTTCCTCGACCTCTACCCCACGAACCTCGAGTATAGAGCCCGACTTTCCCAACTTTTGTACGAATTTCTCATGCAACTTCTCCCTCCTCTTCCTCGTAGTCGGATCGGCGGGTTCGTCATCCATATCCATGGCATCCGCGAAAGGATTGTAGAGATACTTGAGTGTTCTTCCCGAATCTGCTGGCTTCTTAGTTCGAGACGTCACCGTTGGAGTTAAGAAATTTGACGTCTTTTTTCTTTTCTCCTCTTTCTGCTCCTTCCCTGACTCTGGGCTTGCCACCGGTTCCGGACTT
Organism: Choiromyces venosus 120613-1; assembly: GCA_003788595.2. NCBI lineage: Eukaryota > Fungi > Ascomycota > Pezizomycetes > Pezizales > Tuberaceae > Choiromyces > Choiromyces venosus. The sequence goes on along the minus strand of ML120481.1, from coordinate 58,781 downwards.
CTCCTTAATTTCTTCTTTGCCATACCGGTGGTCCCTGGCTTGCTATAGTAGTCATCATCATCGGTCGCTTGGTCCGCATCTTCCTCGACGTCCTCGAGAACTCGCTTCTGGGCTGCCCTCCTACGAGTGCGTGGCAGGGAGTCCTGTTCTCTATCATTCTCCTCCTCATCGGCAGCCTTGTTCTCCTTCTCCTCATCGGGCTTTGTCTTCTTTATCGTTGGCGTGGCAGGTGTATTGTCCGTGCTAGTCTTTGCTGGGGATTGCTTCGGGGCAAAGAAGCTAGATATCATGCGCTGCTTCCCCTGCGGGGCTTTGTTGGAGGTTTTGCTGGGGGTTTTGGAATTGCCCATGGTTGTCGCGCTTTGGTGGTGGTTTGGAGAGGGTTCGACTTGGCTGGAGAAATTGACGCGTTAAGGTGACAGCAACGGAGACGCGTTGGACGGGTGGTAAGTTTCGCGCTAGTCCCAACCAGGAAGTCAAATTACCTCCTGCAGGGTCAGGTTTCTAGGTGCTTTACTCGAGTTAGAGAGCCCCACCTTATCGTATCCCTAATGCTGGCATCGTAACTCGAAATTTGATGCAAAATTCCCAAATTTGCCGTGTTTTCACTACTGCTAGTACACATGCTCTACCAGTATCTTATTCTGGTCCAATACGCTATCCGCTACAACCTCTCGTTGGCCTCGCCTTAGCAACCTACCGGTACTGCATTCTCTCGGGGTGCTAAGAAGCCTCCTTGCCTTCACCCCGGCCTTACCGTAGATGTAGCGTGGCACGAAACTATAATAGTCAGGATTCAGCCGAAAAACAGCCATAGTTATCACGAGTATTCACTCGTAGAACCTCACCATCTCGCTTCTCTATGGTTATGTGACGAGTGGGACGATAAAAAAATAACTTTGGTGGGGCAACTAAAGAGATGCCGTAACTGATGTAAGTCCTCCGTAAATCAAAATTTCTGAACCAGCTAGAATGGCTGATAACCGAGGCCATACTGTTCTAACATATGATTTAGACTTCCTGATCTATTACAGCACCAGATGTCTTTTTCTTTTTTTATTATTAACCTTTTTCTGGGGTTTCGTGAATGTAGGTGTTCAGGCAATTGAGCGGTTGGCGAGCTCGGCCATTTACTTATCATGTTCATCAATAGCTGGTCTCAATCATCGGTTTCTGCTACCATCTTCCACCACTAGCTATCTCACATTAAGATACCTGTCATTCAAAACACTCTTTCCCTCAAGCCTATTCCGGAGAATTTGTTACTATAGATAGTTTTTGCATCCTGTAGGGTCTGTTCCCCTCCCGAAAGAATAAACTAATTTAGGGGCATAGGTGGATAAAACACAGGCTTGGAGTTCCATGCAAGATCAATAAACTTGTTTTCTCTGAACTATGGATGGTACGCTGCTGGATTATAACTCTCGCATGACTTCTGGTTGTAGTTTATAATAGGCTAACTTCCGTCTAAAAGAGACACAGAGACAATAGAAGGGAATAAATTTGGATTTGAAGAGTTAGAGTTAGAGAGAGGGGGGAGGGAGGGAGGGAGAGGAAACACCGCTAAAAAAAAAAAAAGGGGAAGAGAAGATAAAGGAGACAATTTGTAGTTCTAGAAAAATGGAAGCTTGAGTCTAAATAATGTGAAGAAATATAGCCGAAAGATGTATATGAGAGTAACATAGGTTAGAAAATATGATACATATCTGCTTTATGAAACAGTTTTTAGCCAAACCATGCCCGCCTTAAGCCTTGAAGTATCGTCAGAAACTGTCCAGCATGACTTGCTGTCGGATAAAGAAGCATCAAACAACTGGCAAAAATAAATAAAGAGATAAGCAAAAGTGGAACATAGCCTGAACTATTGAATTTCTGAACCACGGGGACTGCAGTTGCCTCTTCATTATTGCCGAAGCCTGTTGGAGTATCCCTAGGGGGGTTTTCAAGAATGTCAACCAGTAATGGTGAAAGATTGAACAAGGAGTCAACAATGGTTTCGATCTCGTCTTCTTCGCCACCACTATCGGAATTGCTGTCGGGGAATAGCTGACTAATTCCCGGATAAATTGTGCAGGCCTCTTCAAGTACCGATGGGCGCTCCTTGGGTAGGGTATCTAAGATGAAAACTCGAATATTAGTATCTGAGAATGTAAATTTTGGGGGGTAAGATTGAATAATTACCATCGCCGTGCGAGGCTCGAGTATTAAGGATGTTGCAAAGATCTGCTAGAAGAGTGATTGTAGCCTCCCTTAGGATTGGTGATTCCTTGAGGATGTTCTCTAGCTGACCAGGGGGCGTGTCATACTCGTCGACCCACAATCTAAATCTACCCAGTTGCCGACATTGAGTTGGACCACGATTAACTGGGAGTGCATGGAGACAGCAGCTGATAAGGCGGGTGACTAATGGGTCAGAAAGAGGTAAGAGTATTTCGGCGGATTTCGGGCTCTCAATTGTGGAAAGCGGGAGTTTTTCATGAATTTCGGGCGATTTAGGAAGTGGTTCTAGATTTGATTGCGTTCTTACGGATCCTTTAGAGACTTGTTGATCAGCAGGTAGGAATGACCTTTCTTTGTGTATATTGCCTAAACGGAAACCAGGGCCACCGGGGGGCAGTGGGGGCATTGTATCCCCGCCCGCTGCAAGATCGAAAAAGGTGGGCTCTGAGCTGATAGGGGTTTGTCGGCTTGCTAAACTAGAATCATGAATGACTGACTGGGTTGGCCGGTTCCTTGATCCAAACTCATGTCCCGGATGGCCGGGATAGAATGGTGGTTGACCTAATGTAGGGTTGCTCTCGGCAGATGAGTTAACATAGATCCTCTGTTCTAATACCTCGACAATTGCGGTGTGGCCATTGATATCAGCCCATTCAACTGGTGACCACTCATCAATGTCCGCCAAGTTGGGGTCTACTCCATTGTGATTGAGGAGCAATTTGACTACTTCCTCGTGTCCATTGAGGCTGGCCCAAAAGAGCGGTGTTCGCTTGTTGTTGTCTTGCGAGTTAGGATCGACATCATTTCGGCCCAGAAGTATTTGTACTATTTGCTGATGCCCTTTCTTGGAAGCTAATGAGATGGGGGTTTGGCCGCGTTTATCCCGTGTATCAGCTGTGGCCTGTCCATGCTCCAGAAGTTGCTGCATTATTCCTTCGTTCCCATATAGTGCAGCCCAAAGAACGGGTGTTCGTCCGTCACTGTCTTTTGTATTTGGGCAAATGTTGTCGTGACCAAGTAGCGCCGTCACTATTCCATCGTGGCCATTCGTGACTGCCCATGAAAGGGGTGCTCGTTGATCATGGTCTGGTACGTTGGGATTAATGTCTTTTTGATTGAGTAGAAGCTTCGCAATCCCCTCGTGCCCCTTGAGAGACGCCCAAAGCAGCGGTGTTCTCTTGTCGCCGGATGGAAGGTTCGGATCTACATATTTACTGCCCAGAAGTAGCCCGACCACCCGCTCGTGCCCGTGTTCGGCAGCCCACGAGAGTGCTGTTCGGCGATGATCGTCTGTCTGGTTGATATCTGCATCCCTTTGGTTCAAGAGCGCCTTTACAATCACCTCGTGCCCGTTTCTGGAAGCCCACAAGAGAGGTGTCTGGCCATGCTCATCTCCTAAGATAGAATCAACGTTTTCATGACGAAGGATCATCTTCACCAGATACTCATAGCCATTCTCAGCAGCCCAGGATAGAGGCGTCCGGCCATGGTTATCTTTTGCATTGGGATCGATCTTCTGGCGGTCCAGCAGCAACCTCACCATGCCTTCGTGTTTGTTTTGAACAGAGCGGAATAGTGGGGTGCGGCCGTGGTCGTCTGGCGAGTTGAGGCTAATATCAACCCGAGTCAGTAATAATTTTAACATTTCTTCATTCCCTCTCTCGGCTGCCCGCAAAAGCGGTGTACGGCAATGTTTATCTCCAATGTTGGGGTTCAATGCCGGGTCTTGATGACTTAGCAACTGCTTTACCACCTCTTGCTGCTTGTTCTCAACTGCCCAGAATAGAGGTGTCCGACTCTGGTTGTCCCATGTGTCCAGGTCGACACCGCCATGGGTTATTAACAGTTTCACCACCTCCTCATGTCCATTCCCGGCTGCCCAAGAAAGTGGTGTTCGTTCATCATTATCCTCTAAATTGGGAGCGATGTCTCTCCTATTTAATAGTAGCTTAACTACTGGGCCATAGCCATGCTCAGCAGCCCAAGAGAGCGGGGTTCGACCATTTTTGTTTCTTGGGTTGACGTTGACATTTTTCCCATCCAAGAGCCACTCAAAGATCTTATACTGGTTATGGATAGCAGCCCAAAATAAGGGAGTTTGACCAACTTTATCTAGGGCGTTGAGATCCACATCCGGTTGGCTGAGGAGCAACTCTGATGGTGCCTTATTCCCGTTACCGATAGCCCAAGATAGTGGCGTTCGGCCATCGTTGTCGCCTAAGTTCGGGTTGACATTCTTATGCTCCAGTAGCAGGTTCGTTGTCAGTTTCTGTCCATTGCCGGCAGCCCAAGACAACGGGGTTCGATTATCACAGTCCACGGAGTTGGGGTTGACAGCCTCATAGTCCAGCAATAATTTTAACGCTTGTTCGCACCCGTTACCAGCGGCCCAAGAAAGCGGTGTTCGGTCTTTACAGTCCATAGAATTGGGGATGGCAGTCTTGTGGTCTAGCAGCAATTGTAACGTCCTCGTATGCCCATTACCGGCGGCCCAGGAAAGTGGTGTTCGCTTGTTGTGGTCCAGAGAATTGGGGATGGCAGCCTCATGGTCAAGCAGCAGTTGCAAAGCCTCCTCATGTCCATTTCCAGCGGCCCAGGATAGTGGTGTTTGGCCCTGGTGATCAGAGAAGTTAGGATCGACATTTTTGCTCCCTAGTAACACCTCCACGACCCTTTCGTGTCCATTCGCAGCTGCCCAAGAGAGCGGCGTTCGGTCATCCATCCCTAGTGAGTCAGCGTTGACATCCTTTTGGCCCAGAAGCTTTTGCACGAGATTCGCATGGCCCTCCGCAGCTGCCCAGGAAAGTGAAATGGGGCAACAATCAGCATGAGAATCGGAGGTGTCAACTTGAAGGTTCAACAATAGTCGCACAATATTCTCGTAGCCTTCTGCAGCAGCACGATACACCGGTGTCCAGCCATCTTTATCCTGAGAGTTAGGATTGACATCCGCACTTTCCAACAGTAGTTGGACTGTTTTTATCTGCCCTGCCTGGGCAGCCCACGAGAGTGGCGTTCGGTCATCTTGGTCCGGTTGGTTGGGGTCAACATCTTCCTGTGAAAGTAGGAGCCTAACCACCCTCTCTTGCCCGTGCTCGGCGGCCCGCGATAGTGGCGTTCGGCCCCATTTGGTGTCTGCCGTGTTGGGGTTCACGTACTCTCGTGCCAAAAGTGTTTTTACTACAGTGTCACGGCCGTTCTCAGCTGCCCACGAGAGTATTGTTCGGCCGTCGTTATCCTGTGCTTCGGGATCGACTTCGTCTCGGTCCAGGAGCATCCTTACTACCCCCTCATGCCCGTTCTCAGCTGCCCACGAGAGTATTGTTCGGCCGTCCGCATCCACTGCGTCGGGATTGACATTCTCTCGCTCCAACAGTACTTTCGCGACCTCCTCATGCCCTCTTCTGGCTGCCCACGTAAGTGGTGTACAACCGATGCGGTCGACTGCGTTGATATCCCATCTTTTTATCTCTAATAAAGCAGAAACTAAGTCCACGATTCCCAAAAATGCTGCTCCATGTAGCCCTGTAAACCCCTTAGGCCCTTCCGACCGATCAAAACACGGCTCCCCCAAATTTCCATCTTCATCATAACGTATCAACATTAGCTGAGCAGATATATGTCGATCAAACCCATCGAGAAGTCTCAGTGCAAGTGTTTTCACACTGTCCCTCATCTCCTTTCTTGCGTGCTTTCCCCAGTAACAAGAAGCATATTCTAGGAAGGGGGTTGTTGAGGGAGCCGAGCGAAGAGTTGGCGAAAGGTCCCGGATACTTTGAAAATTGAGGTAAGTCAAGCAGACCTCTGCAATCATAGAGTGGGGATTGTAGAATAGGGTTGGATTATCGGAGAGATACGCTTGTAGAGTAAAGTGCACCAGTCGGACCGTAGACGAAGATGCTTCGACAGTGAGGAGACCGAGAGAACAGGCAAGGATTGCCCGCAATGAGGGAACGTTTTCAGGATTTAGATCAGATGATCCGCTTTCAACTCCCAATGCATGACATAGCTCCCGGGTCTGTAACGGTCGCTCCGAATGCGACACCCACATCAGCACCTGCAGTCCGAGTCTCGCCCTACTTCCACTCTGTGCCTTCACTCGCTCTAGAGTTGCCCTGTACGCGTTGCCCAGTCCATTTCCTTGTGTCATCTCATCAAGCTTCTTCCTTCTCCGATGAATTGTCGTCTCTGAAAGTATAGCGTCGATACGCAGAGAAACAAGGAGGAATCTACCAACCCTTGTTAGTATGTGTACGATAACTGATAGAGCGGAAAGGCTCAATCCTCTTACGCACATTTCCGATAAGTCTTCTGGGATAGTTCTCAAAATATCTGCCCGCAAATCCTCATCCATCGCATCTGGCTCAACGTCCATATCTAACCTCATCTCCAGATAACTCCTAATGTCATCCGTATTAGGACTGATGGGTATCACAGCCGCATTGGTAAAAAATCTTTGGACATCTTCCATGACATGAGGTCTTCCGGTGAGAAATATTCTCGTTGTAGGCGACTCCTGCACGATATCTCTCAGCAACCCAAGAAGCTCTGGCAGATACCTTGGCAAGCATTCGTCAAGGGCATCTATACATATGAAAGTTTGCGGTATCAATGCGATTGTGGACTTCAGCATTCCCACCAGATCTCGAAACCGCAGACCTCCACCACCAACCTCCGTTTTCCCTTTTCGATATGCCTCCCGTACATCCTCCGGAATACCCCCTCTTCCTAGTAGCTGCTTCAGAATTGCTCCCATCATGTTCGTGATTGTCAGCTCATTTTGGGCAAGGAAGTCGCAGTACAAACACGCGACGGCGATATCCTCCGTCTCTGCCAGATCGCTGAGGCTGTCGATGACTAGGGAGCTTTTTTTTTTCCCGGTTGTTAGTGGTAGTCGCTTCTTTAAAGGGCTCACTTTCACATACCTCAAATAGGTTTTCCCCACTCCAGGATTCCCGGAACAAAACAAGACAGCCCCATCACTTTCCCTATCGCCTCTCCGAGTCCTCCACTCCCGAAACTCCTTTGCTTCCAAAAGCCAATCCCCAACACCATCAAATCGATCGGCTCTCACACTTTGATGCCGGCTCCGTGGCTCCAGTGGGGAGATCCACCGCATAATCTCCGCATCCTCGTCCGACATGTTGAATGTTTTGTTGAAACTCCCTGTTGTATCCACGCCGTGGGCGTTGTTGCCCCCAATATTGAGTGATGGGGCATAAGTGGTGTTCGCCATGGTTTTCTGTCGAAAATATTCCCCGAATATAGATATTACGAGACGTAGGGATACTAAGAGGGTTTATGAACTTTCTATGTGTATGTGTATGTGCCGAGCTGAAGAAGAGGGGGTGATGAGGCTTCCTGTGCGACAATCACTCTCCAACCATTCCTACGCCAAGGAAATACCGATGCACCAGATTTCATGAGCAATTGCTGATCGGGGAGATCGGGGACTCTACTGGAAACCGCCAACAGGGATTAGGTCTGAGTAAACCAGTAGTATGTAAAAATGAGAAAGAAAAAAAAAATTGAAATGAAACCATGATTATAATATAAAGAGTAAGTGGCTTACCTTTCATCAATAATTCCTTTCCTAACAGACCAATCTATTCAAACCATATTATAATTACTCTTAAACTTGTCCAATATGCCCACTGTCATGAGTTATCACTTGGTGCACCTGATCCCCATTTCAGATGTCCTGTAACACAGTCCACTCTCCAGACAACCCTAGACTATCTCCCGATCCTTCCAATCCCTGTTTTGCCACCGCTAGTTTCCGATTTTTACTATTAGCACCCCCGAGTACATTGCAAATCAACAGATTAAGCATGATATTGTACGTTAACAAAAATAACTGTACATCAACGGACGGAAAAACTCGGCCATGGCAACCCCACTACCCCACCAACCGCACCATCATGAAAACCAAAAAAAAATTAAAAAAATGTAAATACATAGTAGAAATTAATATTTAGTATACCATCCATCAGCCTTAATAATTTCTTCCACCCTATCTACCATTGATCCTGCCAAAGTATCAAAAACCTTTGGGTCAAGAAGTTCCCAACAATTAGTAATGGTGACCTCTATTGCTTTTTTGACCTCATCAACAGGACCCTTCATGAGATAGAGCTCAGGATAGTTCTTGTGAAGCTTATCTTTCACCAGAGACCAAACATTCTCAATAGGATTGAGATCTGATGAATAGGCAGGAATTTCCAGAAGAGTAATTCCCTGCACTCTGAGCCATCTCCTAAAGGGCAAGTGAGTCTTAGCATTGTCAATGATAAAAAATACCTCTTCATCTCCAACCCTTTCTCTGATATCCTCCCATATCCCTAGAAAGTCATAATGATCATAAACATTAATAATTGACTTTCCAGTCACTCCACCCCTAGCAGAAGTAGGATCAGGAAAAACAGGTAAAAAGAGACCATGAGTTTGACCATAAAAACAACCAGTCATCATTTGGCTAATCTTCCTCTCTCCTCTCCTAGCAGCAGGCTTAATACAATCCTTATTCCACTTCTCTTTTGGATATCTAAATATCCATTTTCTCCTCTTTCCTCCTCCTCTCTCCACAGCTACCTCATCTCCCCACATTGCCTTTCTTCTCCACATCTCTCTTGTCCAATGCCTATGAGCTAATGCCCATTCCAATCTCTCTTGAGCTAGATCCTCATCCAAATGAAACCTTTCTTGTGCCAACCACTTTTTTAGATGCTTTTGTTGAAGTCTTCTCCTCACTGTCATAGAAGAGATATTGGGAGCAACTTTTTTGGCAATCTCAGAATAGCTAGTATTGCGATAGCTGAGAGCTTCCTCCACCATAGCATCATCCTACAACTTGGTAGTTTTAGGATATCTTCCTCTACCCTTTCTCTCCTGGCCCTCTTGATCTCCTTTTAAGATACTATCTTTAATGGTGTTGAGGGGGATGTCAAGGTAGTGGGAGATTTGGCGATAGCTCATTTGAGGTTCGTGTAACCCGAGAATTCTCCCCCTGGTAAACTCTGAGAGGTACTTGGAGGGAATAGGCTTTTTGGCATGACTGTGAAGAATAGGAGGCATAGTTTCTTAAAACAAAAAAATTAGGAAAATTGGTTGAGTTTTGGTTGATGTAGAGGAATTTCTTTAGGTGGTGTTCAAAGTGAGAGGTGATGAGGAGGGTTGCATTGCCACGGATCATGAATGTACGGTTAATTTTGTTAACGTACAATAGGTATAGTTCTTGGCCATAAGTCATCGTCACTCGGGTGAAGTACCCTTGAAAACCCACCAAAATTGGCGAAATCTAACCTCCACCAAACTCACAGTACCACAAGACCCTCAACTCCAATTATTACCAAAATTCCCCTGCAGGTTGCCGGGAATTTGGTGATCCGGTCTACTCATGCCAAGGTTGTGGCTTGCAGCCACAACCTGGGGCACTCTAGAGAGTGCCTGCCAGCTCAACCTGACTTGCCAGCTCAACATGACCTGTGGCTCAACACAACTTTTGGTGGCTCAACATTGTGGCTTAATATGATAGAGTAAGTCTACTGTACAAAATATTCTAGTTTACATTTATTTTTCCTAACCCCACCTACCTCTTAATACCCATGACTATAAACTTTGCTAATTTTTTTTTATAGGCTTGAATATTCCGCCGTTTTTTCACACATAATTTTATCTCATCCAAGAAAGGTTTCTGTTCAGCTCGTTCAATCCTTTTCTTCACATTCTGCGCTCGCTGCAGCTGTTTCTCCGCTTTTTCCAACTCTGCATCCTCTCGACGTTTTGCCATTTCATGAGCTTGTGAAACATAGAGAACACCCCCTTTCTGTATCTGTCTTCTATTGTGCACATTGCGCCTTGCAGATCTTGCTTCTTCGGCTGCTTGTGTATGCTCCATATGCTCCATGGCTAATGCACCTGACTGTGCCTGTACTAATCCACCTTGCAGTACCATTTTAAGTTTTCGCTGAAATGTTGGTGATAGATCATTTGCCTCCTGCTGTAATTCCTCACCCATTTGCTTCAAGCTACGGACCGTAAGAGGAACTGTTGGTGAGGATACTCTTGTTGGTGTAACGAGATGGTCAGCAGGCATTGCTGCCTCACGTAGCTGAGATATTACAACATTTGGATTGTAGGGGATGAGACCAGTTGCTTTAAATGCAGACTGGATTGTTGTTGCCTTGAAGGTCTGTTGTCTTATTGAATCGATAGTGTCTAAAAATTCCAATTTATCAAACTCACCACAACCAGTGTGGGTTGCTGCTTCAACCGCCTCAGTATGATAATGCTTATAGGGCTGAAATACCAACACATCAAGGGGTTGGAGGAGATGGCTGGTATGGGGAGGGAGGCAAAAAATAATGATTTTGTGCTGATCGCAGTACTCAATGAACTGCTTTGTACAGTGGGAACCGAAACTGTCCAGAAGTAAGAGCCAATAAATACCAACTTTCCGCTTTTGAGAAAACAACTCAAAATGTGCCAGCCACTTCATGGACCACTCGTCATTGCTGTATCCTGTTTCTGAAGTTCCAACAAGATAATCGTCTGGTATTGATGTTGTAGTGTACCATGGTTCTTGGTAAATAACACCGGGAATAATAACCATAGGTGGTAGAACTACCCCATCAGCACTAATAGTTTCACATACTGAAACAAGCTCGCGGTTTATTGAACTTGCTAAATATGACTATCGTGATGGGTCCCTGGTGATTATTCACTGGTCATGCCCAATCCCAATTCTGAATCCAGTTTCGTCAAAATTATAGCAATTGGCTATTTCAAACTGATACTTCTCACAAACTGCCTTGTATCTTTCGAACCAATCTCGTATCTCATATGGCTAATGAGCATTCTTTCTGTCGATATCGATAGTACATTGTTTTCGAATCGAGTATTCTAGATAGTGACTGAGAAACTGTTGTGCCCAATGGTCAACCACAACAGGTACTGGAAGTGGACCTATATAAGCATTTTGCAGAATTGCATTTGCACAACCTGAAAGCATCTGGAGATGGGTGCTGGTTCCTACTGCATCCAAATGATCAAGGTACTGACAAACTGCCAATTCTTGGTCTTCAGAAAGCTTCCAATTTGTTGCTAATCTATCCTGCTTGGATGGAACTCCTTGCCAATGTGTACGAAGTCGTGATACTGGAATTTCATACTGAAGAGCAAGTGCTGCAAGGTTCGGCTTCTCATGTTCTAATCCATCCAAAGATTTGAGGGCAGCCTGGATTCTTGTCTCAGTATCTCTGTATGGCTCTTTCCACTGGCTAGGAAGTTTAACAGTAGGCAGTACAGGAGGCATGATGGTGATGGATTTGGTGATGTCAGAGATTGAAAGAAGGATGTCGTATTGGATGGGAGAGGATTTGGGAGTTTACAGATCTTGTTTAGAATCTACCTCAGTTGTAATTATGGTACTTAGGTTAAACTTTGATATAAATAGATACAAAATAGAATATTAGAAACAATAGGCCTTCCTATTGTTTTTCAGCCATTGAGATAGATTCAAGTTGAATAGCAATGTTATGTTGAGCCACAATGTTGAGCCACCAAAAGTTGTGTTGAGCCACAGGTCATGTTGAGCTGGCAAGTCAGGTTGAGCTGGCAGGCACGAGTATGCCACATAAGATGTAATTAATTGCGAACTGGCCTTTGCACCAGCAAGCGAAAAGGGAATTGTTGAATTTTTCGTGCCAAGCCTCGGAATTTGTATGGGAGTGCATAGAAAAAGATACTTAATTTGAAAATTGTGATTTTCGCAGGCCCACCAACAACACAACCCACCTCGGATTCGGTTAGAATTTCAGTATGGTGAAGTGGAGATGTCCTCCTGATAGTCTGAACTGGGAGAAAGTCAATTGATGTTGAAATGGTCCTGTGGCGTGGTTGCGAAAATGGCCAATTTTGGTGTAAAAAGGGCAAGTGACGATGACCTTTGTCACCCAACTGTACAATACCGAACTCTATCCGTATAAATTGTATCATCCCGAGCATCCAGTGCCGGTAGTCTATTGCACAAAGCCAATGCCATAAAGCTATCTCGTTTACATCCAGTCACGACATTTTGGTTCCATCCACAACTGCTCGAGTACCTCCACTCCATCCTAACTTGGGGCAGTGAAAAGGTGCAGTCGGTTCAAGCTTTCCGAGGACCTATTTGTGAGGTTTTATGTTGTGAAGCTGTCTCCTAAGATTAAAACACCCAAACTCATCCCTCAAAACAAAGGAAATTTACACGGCGTTTTACTAGGAGAGAGAGAGTTACAATGCCCTGGCGCATTTCTCTTATATTTGAGTAAGTACTTAAATACGGTACTGCATAATAAAAACAAAAAAGTAATCAAAAAATGGTATAAACAATAATCTGGTACTTGGTGACGGGAAATGGGGAGCATTAACTTTATTCAGCTCAGGTACATGACTAGCCACAACACTCAAACTGGCTCAACGCCTCCAAGGTCGCGAGGACTCTACTCTAATATTAAAGCACCTCCTCTTAGGATTGCCTGGACAGGAAGTAGAGAGTTATTATCTAGGAAGTAGTCGTTAGGATTGCACTTGGTACCATCGGGGGCTATGGGACGTGCGATCGAATATGCTATGATCGCTGTTTGGACTTATGCGTGGCCGAGCGCCAATGGCCACTCGATGTAGGGAGAGTGAATACAGTGATGAATTGAAACTGGCCTGTGGGAAGCTCGATAGTAGCTGAGAGTGAAAATGGGTTAAAAAAGTCTAGTGGGGACAGCATCTCCTTCTCTATCACATCCCTATCCTTCATTCCACCGATCCTTCATTGATAATTCACCACCGGTATAACCAACATAGACACTTTCGGCAAATATCAATGTCATACAACAAGTATCTCTCCCTCACCCATTTCCAAAAATCCAAGACTAACCCTCACCAGAGCAACAAAATGGGAAACCTCCTAACCACCGCCAACATAACCCTTCCCTCGCCGCCGCTACTGACTAGCTAAACCACCTAGCCATCTTTCACACGACAAAGACATCTTAAAAATCCTCCAAGACCTGGTAGAAGGTCTAAATGGGCTGATGGGGAGTTGATGTGCTGGAAGCTTTTTTTTTTTTTGCAGAACGTGGCCCGCAGTAGCAGATACCCTTGTGCAAGACGGATGAGGAAGATATAGTAGCGGTGGAAGGGGCGATTACGCCAACACGACGGGCGAGGGAAGACTGTGGTAGTGGAAGGGAAGGGCGGAAGGGGAGGAGTTTGAAGGCTACGAGAAGAAGCAGATATTGCAAGTTCTAGCTCCTAAAATGGGGGAGGAGGGGAGGGCTTCTAAAGTTCAAGAGAAGGGCAGGGTAAGAATTTATACGTTGGGAGAGGCTGAGAAGGAGATGGTGGAGGTGGAGGAGCAGCTGTTGCACTGTATGATAGTTTGTTGTCATGGTTGCGTGAGGCTCCGCATCTTGGCACATCATCATCAGCCTCATGAAGAGCAGGGGTTCGTGAATTTAACTAGCTGATATCGTAAAGCTTGTCTCTACTTATCTGTACGCTAAGTTACGATAATTTAATTTGTGGATATGCGACAGGTTAGATACGTCGTAGAAATATTGGTATGGTATGGGAGTCTAAATGGTGAAGCTGAAATTATAATTCTGTCACGGGCAGCGTCGCGGTAGAGTACTGAAAGGACCAAACCGGGTCCCAAAGGGAAAGACAAACGATCGACCAGCTTCACTCACTGGTAAGGGGACAAGGCAATCGACGCCTCACAGGAGGAAAGAAAAGAGAAAACAGAAGAAGAGAAAAAGACTTTTGTATTTAGCTAGGCTATCGTATCCCAGTCCTTCGGGAGTAGTCGTTAAAGCTAGGTACAGTCGTCGGTTTCGTGCGCAGTATTGTTCGTGGTGTCTGGTGTCTCCTGTGTTCCGTGTTTCGTTGTCTGTGTTGAGTGTTAGAGGAGGAGAAGATGGTTGTTACCACTCAACCAAGAACACTCCGTTCCCACACACCAGACACCTGACAACCCCCTACCCTAACTACGTAGAAACTAGCTAGTGCTGTAAAATATCTACCTACCATGCATAAAAAAAACCACCAACCGCAAATTCACCCCCACAGTATGTACTCGGTACAGTGGCCAGTAGGGGACGTGATGGACGTGATGGACGCTTAAGATGCTATGGAGATTAGGATTTTGCTGGCACGGTGATTGACTGAACCGGATGGAGGATATCCTCGTCGTGGGTTGGATTTTGTTCTGTGTAGGGTGAATTGTTTGCTTGGGTTACCTGCCTGGGCCACGTTTGTTTTGGATTGTCCTCCTTTTTAAAAAGAAGAAAACAAGACATACTGTGCAGCAGTGTCCAAATATGTGATAAGTTAGGGTTAGGGGTTTATTCCACTGATTTTACGAGTAATACATCAGCAGGGATGGGGACTTTGTCAGATAACTTCTGGTTACTATGTGAAAGATTGCTGTACTGTTGTGATAGACATGATTTATCTTTTAAAGAGTGGTGTCTGTAAACCTAAAAATTCCTTGAGGATTGATAGATACTCTAACTTCTTTCTTCACTTAAGTACCCGGCCCGATCTAGCCAACAAAAATCTGACAAACTCAGGCACAATCTCGCGAACCGTGTCTCCTAAGACGCATTGCCCTCCGCCATCTCTTCGACTTCCCATTCTTTATTCCCCAGGCCCCGCTGAGCCCAGCCCAATACAATACAAAAAATGCCTCCATTTCTTGAGTGATTACCAGGGACATGAAAAGCTAGAACTAGACGGCCCACTTTATGAAATAGCCTTTATGAACGCCAAGCCCATCTCAATATTTCGAGTACCATGTAAAAGGATTAAGTATGATTCGTCATCTGATGAAAGAGCAATAAACAACTGAAAAGGATAAGGAGAAAACCCCACAATAGTCTAGCATGAGCGAAGGTATTGAGCTTCTGAGCCACTTCCGAGACTGAAGTTGCCTCATCATTGCCGACGCCTGTTGAAGTATTCTCCGGGAGATTCTCAAGAATGTCAACCAGCAATGGCGAAAGGTTGAACAAGGAGTCAACAATGGTTTCGATCTCGTCCTCTTCGCCACCACTATCGGAATTGCTGTCTGGAAATAGCTGACTAATGCCCGGGTACATTGTGCAGGCCTCTTCAAGCACCGATGGGCGTTTCTTACGTCGGGTGCCTAAAGCGAAAAGTAGAATATTATTATTGCACAATGTAAATTTTGGGGAGTAAGATTGAATAATTACCATCGGAGTGCGAGGTTTGGAGAATCAGGATGTTGCAAAGATCTGCCAGAAGGGTGATTATAGCCTCCATTAAGGGCTGTGATTCCTCGAGGACTTTGTCCAGCTGATCTGGGGCTGTTCCGTATTCATCGGCCCACAATCTGAATCTTCCGAACTGTCGGGACAGATTTTGATTACGTGCCCTCGGGAGAAAATCAAGACATGATTTAATGAGGCGAGTAGCTAACATATTTGAACGGGATACGCTGTGAGTTTTCGAAAGAGCACTCTCATCGACAAGCTCCTTAGTAGCTCTCTCGTTATCGCTGCCAACTTTTTTAGTCAATTTCTTGTCGCTCTCTGGGAAGTCAATGCTGGGCTCTTGATTGAATGGTGTTTCTACTGATTCTTGGTGGCCGACTTGGTGAATACCAGTGGTAGTGAGATCCGGATTATTTTTTTTGTGGTTATCTACCGCCTCTATATATACTGGGTATCCCGGCGGCAGTATTGGTTTACCCTCATGAGGTCGTACAGGGTGCTGTTTACCAGTTATGTTGGGAACAACGCTGGTTAGGTTGGTTGGCAATCCAATTGATCTGTGGGCGCCGTCCACGGGAAATGGACGGATGCAAACACCCCGGTCTTGGAAAAGCTTGACAATCGCAGCGTGATCATTTTCTTCGGCCCATTCGGCTGGTGATCGATTATCAACGTCTACTAAGTTGGGGTTTATTTTTTGGTGATCAAGGAGAAGTCCAACTATCTCTTTGTACCCATTTATACATGCCCAAAAGAATGGTGTTCGGGAATTCTCGTCTTCCGAGTTAGGCTCGATGTCTTCTCGGCTCAGGAGAAGCTTGACAATTCCCTCGTATCCCTTTTTGGAAGCCCAGGTGAGTGGGCTATAGCCCCATTTGTCTTTCAAATTCGAGTCAAGACCCTCATGCTGGAGCAATAGCGCCATGGTTTCTTCGTGCCCTTTCAGAGCTGCCCAAAAGGTAGGTGTTCGATCATTATTATCTGCTGTATTTGGGGTAATGTCGTTGTGCTTTAGTAGATGCACTATTACTAGGTTGTGTCCATTCTCGGCGGCATATGAAAGTGGTGAGCGCTTATTATCGTCGGTTACATTGGGTTTGATATCTTCCCGCCCGAGGAGTAGATCCGTAATCCCTTCAAAACCATTCGAGACTGCCCATGAAAGGGGCACTCGTTGATCGTGGTCTGGTGCGTTGGGATCAATGTCTTTTTGATTTAGTAGAAGCTTCACTACCCCCTCGTGTCCCTTGAGAGAAGCCCAAAGCAGCGGTGTTCGCTTGTCACTGGATGGTAGGTTCAGATCTACACCTTCCACGTCTAGGAGCAGTTTGACCACCCCTTCACGCCCGTGTTCGGCAGCCCACGAAAGTGCTGTTCGGCGATCATCGTCTTCCTGGTTGATATCTGCATCACTCCGGCTCAAGAGTGCCTTTACAATCACCTCATGCCCATTCATGGAGGCCCACGAGAGAGGTGTCCGACGGCGTTTATCCTCTAAGCTAGGATTGACATTTTGATGACGGAGGATCATCTCCACCAGATTCTCATAGCCATTCTCAGCAGCCCAGGATAGAGGCGTCCGCCCATGGTTATCTCGAAAGTTGGGATCGATGAGTTGTCGGTCTAGCAACAACCCCACCACACCTTCATGCTTATTCTGCACGGCCCAAAATAGTGGTGTTTGGTTGTGATCGTCTGGATAGTCGAGATCCATATCAGTTCGGGTTAGGAGCAATTTCAATATTTCCTCATTTCCACTCCCGGCCGCCCAGAAAAGTGGGGTACGATTATCATCATCTCCTATGTTAACGTCGACAGTCGGGTCTCGTAAGTCTAGTAAAAGCTTTGTTACACCTGCACGCCCGTTCCGAACGGCCCAAAATAAGGGTGTTTGTTCATGGTTGTCTAACGAATCTAGATCGATGCCCTTTTGGACCATTAATAGCTTCACCGCCTTCTCGTGCCCATTCCCAGCAGCCCAAGAAAGCGGTGTTCGTTCATCGTTATCTTGTGAGTTGGAAGCAATGTCTTCCCTGCCTAACAGCAGTTTTACTATTGTACCATAGCCATGCTCGGCAGCCCAGGAGAGCGGTGTTCGATTATGGTTATTTGTTAGGTTGGGGTTGACCTCCTCACAACCAAGGAGCACCTTGGCAGTCACCTCTCTTTTATTTAGTATGGCCCAAAAAAGCGGTGTTTGACCTTCTTGATCTTCCTGATTAGGATCCACGCTCTGTTGGGAGAGCAGCATCTCGGTTGCTGCTTCATGTCCGTTTCCGGCAGCCCACGATAGGGGTGTTCGGCCACCACTGTCCGGCACCTTGAAGTCCACGTACTCCCGTTCCAACAGTAATTCCATCGTCGTCACGTGTCCATTGCCGGCAGCCCATGAAAATGATGTTCGGTTACAGCTGTCTGACCCACCGACAGTAATAGCATTGTGAGATAACAGTATTTTCACCGCCCCCTCATGTCCATTCCCGGCAGCCAAAGAGAGAGGTGTTCGGCTATCATCGTCCGCCAGGTTGGGATCGATATCTTGGTGGGCTAACAGGGCTTCTACTATTCCTTCATATCCTTTTGCGGAGGCCCGTAATAGAGGCGTCTGGCCACCGGCTACCTTGACATCGGGATTGACACCCCCCCGCTCGAGTAATAGCTTTACTATATTCTCGTGCCCTTCGTTGACAGCACAGAATAATGGTGTTTGGCCATCAATTGCTGGGGAATTGGGATTGACATCCCCCCGCTCGAGTAATAGCTTCACTATATTCTCGTGCCCTTCGTTGACAGCATAGAATAATGGTGTTTGGCCATCAATTGCTGGGGAATCGGGACTGACCTCATTACGTTCCAGCAACAATTTTACTATTCCCTCATCTCCTTTCGCAGCAGCCCAATGAAGTGGCATTCGGCGATCGATTCCCATGGAGTCAGCATCAACATCTGCCGAATCTAGCAACAGCCGTACCACTTCCTCATACCCTCTGCGAATAGCCCAAACTAGGGGTGTGCAACCCATACCATCTCTAGGATTTACAGAGATACTCCCCATGTCGAGCAGCCCAATTGCAATTTCGGCAAGTCCGAAGAATGCAGCATAATGGAGTCCAGTAACCGTTCCAGCGACCTCTTCAATCTCCTCCTCCGGGAAGCATTCACTATTTCTCAAGAAAATAGCGGCGGAGATATGATCCGGGTACACACTGAGTAGCTCGAGTGCAAGCGATTTCACATTTTCTGCAGTTTCCATTTTCGCATGGGTCACCCAATAACTGGAAGCGTATTGGAGGAATGGGGTTGTTGATGGAGCGGTAGGGATGGTAGGCGGCAAATCCTTAATTCGTCGAAAGTTGAGATAAGTGAGGCATGTCTCAGCGATTCTTGAGTGGGCATTCTCGAAAAGTTCGGAGTGGTTGGACAGATATTCCTTCAAAGTTACGTGTACCACTCGAATAATGGGTGCTCCTTGATCGATCGTGATAAGCCCAAGGCAGGATTCTAACAGTGTTTCTTTCGAGGGAATATTATCGGGATTAAGATCGGTGGCTCCTTCCTCCACAGATATGGCATGGCGCAGCTCATCGACATGCAATGGTCGCTCCGCAAAGGAAATCCACATCAATGCTGCAATCCCGAGCTGTGCTTTGTCATCTCTTTGCTTCATAACTCTTTCTAAAGTCATGCTATAAGCATCATCAAATTCAGCTGGTATACGATGTAGCATTTCTCTTCGCTCGAATATCGATGTCTCTCCTAAAATCGCGTCGATATAAAAAGTTGCGAGAAGAAAACTTTAGATTATTATCAGCAAGCTGCTTAAATATAGCCAGATCACACTGGTACTACTTACATCCTCGGGAGCTTATGGATTTGGGCCAAAATCTCTAACATTAAACTATCGTCCATCCAGTCTGGCACAGGATCCTCGCTTAGCTTCCACTTAGAAAATACCTCGATGTCATCTGGGGTTGGTTGTATGCTTATAGAAAGTGCAGGGCTTGCAAGATGTTTTTCTAGTTCCGAGCGGACACTGGATCTTCCTGTCAGGAACAATCGCGTTTTCGGTGAATCTTGTATGATTTGGCGAAGCGAGCGGAATAATTCAAATCTGGTACCTGCCGAAAATTCGTCCAAGGCATCAATGATAATGAAAACTTGGCTAAAAGATGCTAGAACATTTGGAAATAACTTGAGAATGGTCGGAAGCAGCAGATCCTGCTCTACGAGACACTCCTCTGATTTCTGAAAGGCCTCTGTGATGTCTTCTGGTATATCTGGCAGCGCGAAAACTAGTTGCTTTAGTAGACTACCCATGATACTCGCCAGGCCTTGATGTGTCTGATCGTAATAGTCGTTATAAATATAAGCCACCCCAAGGTTTACTCTAGCGGAGTCATTGATATCGCACAAGTTGTCGATAACCAAGGAACTAATTCTACCGGTTAGTGGTGATAACATATTCTTGGAATATTCGAAATAATACCTAATAAAAGTCTTTCCTGCTCCTTGAGCACCATCACAGAACAGGGTCTGAGCAACAAATTCATTATCATCATCGCGCCATGACCGGAATTCAGCAGTTTCTAGGAACCAATCTCCTACGCCTTGAATTCGAGAGTGGGTCACATGGGAGTGCTGCTTCTGTGGTTCTAGTGTGGAGAGCCCTGAAAAGATAGCTCTTTTCCCATTCGTGATCGTGCTGATGGGTTTGTTCACGCCGGGGGAATCGCGGCCACTTAGGTTGGATTCGCTGCCCATTTTCAGACCAGCTGATGGGTTAAATTAAGCAATGAATAAGATGAGCTTAATTCTGTGTCGAGGAAGAAGAGAAAAGCTAAAGCAGGAGAAAGTTGAGATCACAGAGAAAGATGGCAGAGAAAGATGGCAGAGAGTCGTTTTCGCATGAATGGGACTGATACGGTTGGGCGATGTTTAGGAGACGGCTGGTGTTCAGTTCACTGTGCCTATCGGTATTGTACTCGTGCTGTAGTCTGGAATCTTGTTGCAGAATCGGCGGGGTCCCATGGGAAGGGACCGATTTCAACAAAACTGTCTTGGCACTCGGCGGCAAAGAATTATGAACCATTTGCCATTACAACATAGGTGAGTTACAGGACTGTGCAGTATCCTACTGTTTGTAGAAATCTAGCCCAGCAACTAGACTACTATTTTGCTTTGTTTACACCGCCAAAGTACTATTATCATTAAAATCCATTTGTGTTGCAGTAAGTAAGTTTATTCCTAGCTTCAGACCCCCATGAATCCGGTAAGCCTAATTTGTTCAAGAGATGATTGTGCGAGTATGAAATCGTGCCCAAGAAGGATTTGCGCAAGGCTCCACTGCAGTTCACAAAGTTCTCTTGAGCTCTAGAGTCTAGGTGCCCTGAACCCATAAAGGGAGCAGAAAAAACCGATAGATGCGAGATAATATTACTCGTACGTTGAAAATGGGTCACTACAACAATGCCATCACAATCACCCAAGCACTTGTGGGTAGATACTATAGTAATAAAAAATAAAAAATAGTGGGTGACTTCAATATAGGCCACAGCCATGATCACAGAAAATGGTAGATAAATGAGTATACCGGTACTTTTCTTATTGTATGACACCTCTGATAGAACTTGTCCCCTGCAGTGTTGATAGTGCCGAATTTCCCTACATCACGCCAAGATTCTGCTAGCAGTATTCTCAGGCAGAAATCAGAAGTGGTAAGAATGGATCATCGTATCCAGTATGGTGGAACAGCAGTTACGCCTGGGAGACAGAAAAATACGCCAGAATAATTCTGCCGCTTTTATCAGCTCATTTAGCCCCGTGGAGTTGATAACCGTTTCGATATCCTGCGTACTTCTCAGTGCACAAGCATACCAGTATTTGAAGTCCCGCCATCAGGTAAGCTTCCAAACCTGACAATAAGATACCGGCACCGGACTCCCCTTTCTGTTGGATAAGAAGGAAGTTGCATCAAAGGAGTTGGCGGGAAATAAGTTGTTAGGAAGGATAGACTGATCGGAAGGATAGACGGAAGGATAGATGGAAGAATAGATAGAAGGATAGAGTTGGGAAACTACAGTAGAGTTTTCTTTTGTTATTTGTTTCCTTTGTCACTGTAGGCTTGCTACAGGAGTGTGTGGAATGTTACGGCAGTGTGCGAGGTATCATAGGAGTGTGTGAAGGAATTTGGACACTTGTGGTGATCCATGGAAGGATCAATAGTTACTTGTTATTTTCATATATACTTATGTGTGATTCTGTTTTAGTTAGTTAGGGAGTTAGACATGACCATTATGAGATTATTACTATTCCCCTCCAACTTTCCCTAAGTCCCATACTCATTCGCTCACTTTACAGTATCCACTGCACTACTAAATACTCTCCCAAGACTTAATTCTAATAGGTTATGAGCTTTTGACGCACGAGCAGAATAAGAATATTATTGCAAAAGATGATATGTCAGAATCAGGTTTTGATTTGACTGGTGTGAACACATGGATTGTGGTAGAGTTGTTGAATGACAGCAATTATGAGAGATAGGGATGTAATATGATGATATTAATTGCTGGGAAAGGTCTAACCTTCATTGTGGACAGAACCGAAGAGTATCCTGCAAGTGAAGCCCCTGTGACTAGAACAATGGGCTCATTGATGAAGGAGCAGTTGAAGTGGAAGTCTTGAGATGTAATGGCTAAAGCATTGCTTGCCAGTTACATAGAGCCTGATTTCCGTCATAAGTATGGGGGGTGTGAGTCTGCTAAGATGATGTGGAGTACATTTAGAAAAAATCAGAAGAAGAACAGAGCTGAGTATTTTCACCATATTAATGATAATATTCAATCCCTACAGGTTGTCGATTTTCCATCAGTCATAAACTTCAATGAGAAGTTTAAGTTCTTCCTATCTGACCTCATATTGAGTGATACAGAAGGCCAGGAGATGAATGACATGGAGGCTACATATATCCTCCTCCGAGTATTGCCTACCAAAGATGAATCATGGAGAATGTTTGGCCAGATTCAAGCAAGCATGAGCAAGCCTCAAGTACTGATGGACAAGATGCTTAGATATGAGAGTAGCATGAAGTCCGATAAGAGGAATGCTGGAGCTTAAGGAGTGGTGGGGGAGGTGATGTACTCTCATGCTGGGGGTGCTGAGTTTAAAGGCCAGAGAGGTAGACTAAATCAAGAGCCTGGAGGATGTGGAAAAGGTGGAAAGAATGCCGCAATCATATGTCACCATTGTGGGAAGGTGGGACATATAAAAAAGGACTGTTGGTCTTTGAATAAGGCTGGACCTGGTAGAGGTCAGCAAGGTCAGCCACAAAGATGGCAAGGGAACAGAAAAGGTAGAAATACCTCTGGGAATCAGAAAAATGAGGGCAATAGAGGAACAGCATGGAGCTTAGTTCCTTCAGAAGCAGAAAGGAATACTTTAATGAATAGGGGGGTGGATGAAAGGTGGTGGGTAGACAGTGGATGCTCGAACTATGTCACTGGTATCAAGGCTTTCTTCACGAAATATCACCCATACCTTGCAGGAGAAAGGACTGTGAATGTTGCCAATTCTCACAACTTAGAAGTTAGTAGAATTGGAACAGAAGAAATAGTAGTCTGTATTCCAGGTTGTGAAGATAGAAAAGTTGAAGTCATGAATGTTCTGCATATGGAGAAATGCAGGAATCTTCTATCACTGGGTCAGTTGATGGAACATGGTTTTACCATTAAGCTAGAGCCTGGACTCAGAGAGGGGTGTTACTTTTATTGGAACAGGGAATTAATAGGAAGAGTGCAGATGAAGAATAGATTATTTCTTCTTGATACTTCTCCCAGCCCATGCCAAGTTGACAAACTAAGAGTTTCCAATAATACCTTTTTTAAATCTGGAGAAGAGGCAGCCAATGGCAGAATGACTGTGAGTGATGAGCTATGATATCGCTGGTTGGGGCATGTTAGCTATCAAACATTAAAAGCAATAAGGAGTGGAGTGGTTGCTGGAATGGAGAAGATGGGTAGTGGTAAAGGAACAGTGAGAAGATGTGAGGACTGTATAAAAGGGAGTCATATTTGCAAACCTTTTTCCGTCACACTACAACACCCTGCTACCAACCCACTCTAATTCATTCATACCAATATTTGCCAACCGATGGATACTGTATCTATAGAAGGAAAGAATTATTTTATTTTATTTACTGATGAATTTACATGGTACACTATGGGATATTTTATAGAAAAGAAGTCAGAAGCATTCAATTTTTTCCTAGAATACAAGGCTGATGTTGAGATGTCAATGGGAAAGAAAATTGCAGCAATCCGGAGTGATGGTGGGGGCAACTTTCAGGGAAAGAAATTCTTGGAGTACCTAAGATGTCATAGTATCCAGAGCAAATGTACCACACCCTACATACTACAAGAAAATAGGTTAGCAGAGCATCAGAATTGAATACTAATAAATAAGACTTTGAGTATGATAGCTGGAGTAAATGCAGCAAGGAGGTTTTGGGTTCTAGCTTGTCAGACAGTGATATACCTCCGAAACTAATTACTGTTAAAGTTTCTGGACAGCCAAATGCTATTTGAGTTGTAGTTGGGGCACATATCGGATGTCAGTCATCTCTGTGTATGGGGCTGTAAGGTACTTTATTATGTACCAAAAGAGCGGAGAAGAAAACTAGACTACAGGACCATGGAGGGGATCTTTGTCGGATACTGCCTTACCATGAAGTACTATAAGGTCTATAATGTGAAATCAAATCGTTTATTGACAACAAGGGATGTTGTTCACTATGAAGAGGAGAGCTGCTAGGCAAGTCAATCAGTGAGAAGGGAAAAGGCAAGGTAAGAGAAGGCAAAAGGAACTGGTGGAGTTGGAGAAGTAGTTGTAGACTTGGATAGTAGGGGGAGTTCAGAGAGTGAAGTGGAAGAAAGGCAGAATTCTTCAGTAATGATAGTTGCGGCTAACCAGAACATCCATTCACCACCCGATATTCGATTACAAAGTCCTGCAGAGGAGAATAACCTACCACCAATCATACTATACATACCCACACCATGTCAAAGAGGACCAGGACGTCCCAGAGGATCAGGGAAATCAACTAGCAAGAGAGCATCTGCACATTTGACCAGAGAAGTTAAAGGTTTAGCTTCAAATTTGGGAAAGGCATGGGAGCCTTTGGTCGAGGAAGAAAGAGAGGACCAGGTAAGCGAGCAAATTCCCAGAGGAGCCAGGATTGTTGACTATGCTAGAATGGTTGAAGATAGGCTGCAGATGGCTCAGTTGGCAATGGAAATGCCAGAGAAGGAAAGCTGGGCTAAGGCCATCAAAGAGGAGATTGAGAACTTGGAGAGGTTGAAGACATGGATAGTTGTAAGTGATGTTCTAGGGGGAAGGAAAGCAATCACATTATAATTTATTTTGGCAACAAAGCTGGATGCTTCCTGTCAGCCTAAACGTTACAAGGCCTGGTTGGTTGCCCATAGGTCTAGACAAAAACTAGGGGATGAATTTCTTCAAACCTATACTCCATTAGTTGCACAGAGTACTGTGAGGTTGGTGTTGTTGTTTGCTGCAGCCAATGATATGGAGATATATCAGTTGGATGTTGTTGCTGCATTTCTTGAGAGCAAGATTGAGGATGAAATTTACTTGTAGTTACCTAGAGGTTTTGAGGTAGTGGGGAGTGCAGGATTGCAAGAAGTGGTTTATACTATTGATGAGAGGCCAGTTTATGTTCAGATTCTTAAGTGTCTGTATGGATTATACCAATCAGCTTTGAATTGGTATGTTAAGCTTGATACGGAATTATTGAAATTAGGTTTCTAGAAGAGCATGTTCGAAGTAGGGTTCTACTATCATGATGGGTTAGTTTTGATCATGTGGGTGGATGACATTTTACTCATTAGGGGGGGACAGCAGGTACAGGCAATGAGGAAAAGTCTTCAAAACATTTTCACAATATGGGATATCAGTCCTATCACACACTTTCTCAGAATGAGAGTCACATGTCAAAGAAATAAATGGTTACTATTTATCGATCAAGAAAGTTAATTCAACCAGGTTCTGGGTTGTTTTGGTATGGATAAAGCGAATGGTGTTACTATGCCTATGGATCCTGGAATGTCACTTCTATGACAGAATGGAGTTGGGACTGTGGTAAAGGAAGAGGAGACCAATGAAGAGGCAGAAAAATTGAGCAAGAAGATAGAGGAGAAGAAGATTATAGATGAAGAAGAGACTGATCAGAAGGAGTATCAGAAGATTGTCAGAAGCTTAAACTACACTGCAATATCAACTAGACCCAACATTGCACTTTGAGTTAGGGTTTTGGGCAGATTTGCTTCCGATCTGGCAAAGAGGCATTTACTGATGGCACGAAGAATCATGAGATACCTGAGTAAAACAGCAAGTTATAGGCTGTACTTGGGGTGAAGAGAAAGAGATCAGGGTTCAGTATGTCTTTACACTGATTCAGATTTTGTGTTACGATCAGCTATAAGATCTCTCCTTTCCTATATCTTGCAACAGGCAACGAACCTTCCGTTAGCTTTTTCTTAGAGATAATACTTACTTATCTCTTATTGTATTCTCTTTCCTTCGAGAATTCTCAATACTGGTTATCTTACACTATATCTTAAATATTGACCGTTGCTAATACTAAATCCTTATAGTGCTAACTAGTATTGATTCTGTTCTTCTTCGTGATTGTTGGCCTTCATAGTAAAGAGCGTAAAGGTGTTTTATTGATAACTTATAAGATAGGAAATAACTTAGGTGGTTGCATAAAGAACTAACTATCAGGTCCTATCGACCTCCTTATATAGTTCTTCCAGCAACCCGCTTACAAATCAAATGAGTCACAACTGTGACTCATACACTCACATAACATATAACCTCATGACCATACTTGGTCATGTGCGAAAGTCCCATGACCTTAAAGGGGTCATGTGCGAAACCTCATGACTCGTATAAACGAAGTCATGCCTCTTAATCCTTATGACTCATAGGCGTACCTATGAGTCAACGCTCAACATACCAATCAAATTCAAACATAAACAACTATGACTCACAACTGTGAATCATGTGAAACCCTATGACTCATATATGAGTTGTAGTGCAAAACACAATATCCTATGACTCAACTGAGTCATGTGCGAAAAACCTTTAACAAATAAAATACTTATGACATACAATTGTATGTCATGTAAAACCATTACAAACCATGTCAGGTTTGTAATACTAGCTCCCCTCTTCCTAAATCCTCAGTCCCTTGAGGATTCATGATGGTATCCTTCATGGTACACATCTCTTTTTATGTTTCTGCGGATGTGTGCCATGTCTCCCGCAATCCTGCTGAACCTTTTTTCCTCCTTCTTCCTTGCATAGCGTTCTCTTGCTAGCTCTCTTTCTAGGGCTTGGATCCTGATATCCTTGCCCGCTATCTCTCTTTTTGACCATCTCTTATCCGCCTCCAGCTTTGCAATTTGCTCTTCTTTTTCCCTGACCTTTCTCTTCAAGGTTTCCTTTGTCTCGAAGGAATCGGTATGGGTTATTGTTGGACAGCTTTCCAACTGTTCTCCACCTATCTTGACCTTGGGCCAAGATTATTTGCCCCCCCTTCTCTTTGTTTTCATCCCTGAAAACCTTGTTTGCTTCGCCGTTAAAAGGATGTTGTTGTCACATGGCGACTGGGGTGGTGTTCTTGGGGACGGTGACATTTCTTTCCATGTCGTCATGGGTGGTTGGAGTGGTGGTAGGGGGGTTTTGTGTTTCTTTGGCCAGTAATTGGCCCCTTCTTTTTCCGTAAAGTATACTTGGCATCCATCGTCTAAGCAACCAGTCCAGTTTTTCTGGTTGTGTTCTTCTTGTTCGTGTGTAATTGGTGTGGATGCGGGGAGATTGGCTAGGTTGATCCAGTCCTTGTCACTCATTTGTTCCTCCTCTTTGACCAGGTTTCCCTGGGTTTTTTTGGTGAAAGTATTCGATTGCATGTTTGGCGTTACTAAAATTCTCTGCTGGGTACCACTCTTGGTCGTGTTGTGCAGAGTAACCGGTCCACTTTGCTTGGTATTGTAGTTTTCCGTAATGTAGTCTTGAGTCGACTATTTGATCGAGTTTGTATTCGTTTTCTCCTTCTATCTCGATAGGAGGAGGGGGAAGTTTCTTTTGGGCGGGTAGGGGATTGTTCGAATAAAGTTCAAGTTTGCTGATGTGGAAGACTGGATGTTTCGTTTTCATTGAGGCTGGGAGGTCTAGCTTATAAGCTTTTTCTCCAATTTTTTCAATGATCTTGTATGGTCCAATTTTTCGATAATCTAGTTTCTTTGATGGTCTCATGGTATGAATATCTTTTGTAATTAACCAGACTTTATCTCCTGGTTCCAGTCTTGGATCGGGTTTTCTGTGGTGATTGTTGTTTTCCTTCATTTTGTCTTATGCCATTCGTATTTCTGTTTGGATGAGTCCATGTAGTCGGCTGATATCATCCTTTTCCAATATTCCTGGTAAACCTGTATGTCCCATGGGTTCGTTGATGGGGTGATGTCCATAGTTTGCATAGAAGGGTGTTGTCTTAATGACGTCTTGTCTCATGTTGTTGTATGCAAATTCTGCAAATGATAGCCATCCTTCCCAATCTTGTTGAGAGTATTCCACATATGCCATTAGGAATTGTTCTAGTGAGGCATTTGTTCACTCTGTTTGACCCTCCGTTTGGGGGTGGAATGCTGTGCTTATCTTTCTGGTGATGTCCAATCCTTTAGTCATCTCTTTCCATAGGTCCGATGTGAATATTGATCCCTTATCGCTGATGATATCTTTCGGTAATCCATGTAGTTTGAAGACATTTTTCATGAACAGTTGCGTAAATTGTTTCGTTTTCATATCCTTCCGACAAGGTATGAAATGAGCCATCTTAGTTAATCAATCCACAATGACCCATATTGCATCATAGTTGTTCGATAGTGGCAAGTCTGTGATGAAATCCATACTGATGGATTTCCATGGTTTTTCTGGTATTTGTAGTGGTTGCAATAGTCCATAGGGCGCGTGACGACTTGGTTTTGTTCGTTGACACATGTCGCAGTTTTTGACATATCGCTTAATATCTTGGCGCATTCCTGGCCAATAGTATGTTCGTTGTGTTAATTCAAATGTTTTGGCTGTTCCACTGTGTTTATTTTGTGGTGTGTCGTGATTACTTCTTATTGCTTTGGTTCTTATTGGTTCATTTTCTGGTAACCAGATTTTTCCTTTGTACCACATGTATCCTTCCTTCCAGTTACATGATCCTAGTACCACTTTCGGGTATTCTTTATCTTTCCTTTCTATGGCTTTTCGAATATCTTGGAGCAGCACATCATGTGATGTCTTTTCTTTGATATTCTTTTCTGTTCCTTGGTCTTCTATTGTCTATAGTTCCATAGTGTTGATTTCTTCTAAGCCCGAAGCATATCCTTCATCCACAAAGAATTGTTCTTCTGGTAACAAAATCCTTTGTCGTTGTGTAATACGATCGTCTCCTTCCATTGGTATATCATTCGTTCTTCTTGTAAGGGCATCCTGTTTTGCCCCTTCCTTGCCTGGTCGGTATTCAATTTTGATATTGTATTGGCTGAGCTCTTCACTCCATCGTATTTGTCTTCTATTTAGAGCCTTGGTAGTTGTAAATGGGACCAGGTTCTTGTAGTCTGTAAGAATCTTGACTGTGTGAGGGCTTCCTTGTGCGTATTTCCTCCATTCTTTGAGGGCTTGCATGATTGCAAGGAGTTCTTTGTCGTGTATGTCGTAGTTGCATTCTGCCTTGGTCATTGTTTTTGATCGGTAGGCTATTGGTTTCCATCGTCCTTCCTTATCTTGTTGCGATATGATTCCGGAACAGATGTAATTTGATGCATCTGTTTCGATCATGATGGGGGCCTCTGGGTCGAAGTGCCTTAGTATTGGAGTTGTGGTGAGTCTTTCCTTAAGACCTTCAAAGGCCCTTTGCTCTGACTCTCCCCATTCCCACTTTTAATTTTTCTTGGTCCTGTTGTAAAGTGGTTTCGCTATTCTGCTGAATCCTTCTATAAATCTTCGGTAGAAGTTGCAGAATCCTACAAAGCTCTGAATATCTTGGACCTTTTCAGGTGTTGTCCATACTTTTATTGCATCCGTTTTGGTAGGATCCGTTCGGACTCCCTCAGAGTTGATGATGAATCCTAGGTATTCGGTTTCTTCCTTGTGGAATTTGCATTTCGTGGGTTTGAGTCGAACTCCAATTTCCTTCAATTTTGCTAGTATCATGGCCACATCCTTTTGATGTTGTTCCATGGTATCCGAATATACTAATAGATCGTCTAAGTAGGCTATGCAGTTGACATCCAAATACTTGCTAAGTGCATTATTGACCCATCGTTGAAAGGTTGCCGGTGCATTAGCTAATCCGAATAGCATGACTATATATTCATATAGTCCGTATCGCATCCTGAATGCTGTCTTCCATTCATCTCCTTTGGCAATCCTTATATGTTGATAGGCATCTTTGATATCGAGTTTAGTGAAATATTTCGCTGTTTGCAGTCGATCCAAAGCTTTGCTTATCAATGGTAATGGATATCAGTCCTTTTTTGATACTGCATTTAGGCCTCTGTAGTCCACACAAAGCTTTAATCCTTCATCTTTTTTCTTGACAAAGAGTATGGGTGCTCCTGCTGATGAGGATGAAGGTCTTATCCATCATCTTTCTAGGTTCTTTTCCAGGTATTCCCTGAGTTCCTTGAGTTCTTCCCCTCTCAAGGGGTAGAGTTTCATAAATGGTGGTAGTGCTTCTGTTTCGATCTTATGGTCTGCTGCCCTATGTGGTGGCAACTCGGTTCTTTCTTTTTCTTCAAATATATCTAGGAAGTTGTGATACTCCTTAGGCACTATTTGTCTTAAGGTTTCTTTTTTGCCCTTTCCTTTCTTCTGCAGTGCTAGTTCGGTGCTAATTGTCGTAGCTGCCAGTGTGAGTTTTGCATCATCCCATTTTAGGATTCTGGTTATTTCTCCTTTTTTGTGCATCCTACTGAATGCTTGTGCTGAGATGCAAGCGATCAATAGTTTTTTCTTGTCCTGAGATGGTTCTTCCTCTTGGTGATCTGTGCTGCCGAATCCTTGGTTGCCACTTTCTGTGGGTTGAAGTTGTTGTACTTCCTTAAATAGTGTTGAAACTATTCTTTCAACAATTATCTGGGCGATCTTATCTCCCTTGTGGACCTCATAGTCCACTTCTGACAGGTTTACCAATAGGACCCAGATTTCTCCTGTATAGTCTGCATCTATGACTCCAGCATTAATGGTAAGGCCATTTCTGCTTGCCAAAACACTTCTGAGTGCAATGCGTGCATAGGTGTTCTCCGAAAGTCCCATTGAGATTCCTGTTCCTAGGAGTTTTTGTCTCCTTGCTGGGATTATAGCTCCTTCTATGCTGAACAGGTCACTACCTGCAGCCTTTTGTGAACCTTTCCTAGGTATCTTCGCATCTTCTCTCAGCTTTTTAACCATAACCTCATAGTTTGGTCCTTTTTTAGTGCTGATTCTTAAAATCTGACTTTTCAGATTTTCCTGAATTGCTTCCTTTTCTGGTACTGCGTATACCGTTGGGGAGGCATCAAGGCATACTGCCTTACACCTATTGCTATCGAAGGTGATTTCTTCCTTCCTCCAATCGATTCTTGGGTTGTGGTCTTTCAACCATGTCATGCCAAGGATGACTTCATGCTTGACAAGGTTGGCCACTAGGAAAGTTGCTTTCTCTTTGTGGCTTCCGATGTCCATGGGGATTTCCGTAACATGGGTGATTGGTCCTGCATCCGATACAGTTCCATCCACCATGTATATATCTCTTGGTTTTTCGATTTTTGTTAAAGGCAGTTGATGATTTATAGCGAAGTTGCAGTCTATAAAATCTTCAGTTGCCCCTGAGTCGATCATTGCATTGGTTGATATCTGTTGTTGTTTGTTGTGGAGTTGTACTTTGACCATGATGTGGTCTGATTCGAGGTTTCTTAGTTCTTTGTTGGTTAAAGTGGTGTTGAGGTATGTGGTTTTGATGTTTTTTATCTTGTCGTCCCCCAGTCCATCTCTCCCTGAGGACGTTTTCATTCTTTTGATGGGTTTGGTTCTGTTGTCCCCAGGACCATCTATTCCTGGAGACTTTCGTCGTTTAAAGCCTCTTCTTGCTCTTTTTCCACATCTAATTCTCGGATCTTTGGTCCCTTGGTATTGGCCTTTTTGACTCGACAGTCTTTTGCTATGTGTCTCTTCTTTCCACATTGATAGCACAATCCTTCTTTCATACGTTTTCTCCATTCTTCCTGGGGTAGCCTTTGGTACTTCCTTCGATTTGTAGCATCTAAATCCATTGCATCTCCTTGCTGTGGTCCCTTAGGTGTTGTTTTGAAGGTGCCGTTGTTGTTTCTTGGGGTGTCTTGTGTTTTGTTGTCTTGGTTCCCCTTCTGGATATGCTTTACCATAGCCATTTTGGTTTCCTTGGTGATTGCCCATCTTGCTAGTTGTTCCGTGTTTCGGAATACAGTTGTATCCATTCCCCAAGCAGTTGATAGTGTTGTGTCCATTCCTGCTAATAGCCATTCTCCCTTTGTGGCTTCATCCAGTTCAGCCTCGGTGGCCGTCATTCTGAAACTATTCCAATATTCTGTCACAGATCTGGTTCCTTGTTTTAATTTTTTGAGTTTCATTCGGGCTTCTCCTCTAGCATCGATAGCTCCGAATTGTTCCTTGATGGATGTTTGGAAGAGTTCCCAAGATCCGTCCCATGGTTGTGCTATGCTTCCTTCTGCATAAGGTGTAATCCATTTGGCTGCATCTCCTCTTAGTAGGTTTGTCGTGTATACTATCTTGTCCGTGTCATGGTTATCGTGCCATCCTATAGCTTGGAAATATACTCTTAATTTAGCTAGCCATGTTCGTAGTTTACTTCGGTCTCCCTCGAAGGTTTCCGGTTTTTCTGTTTTAGGTCTCCTTTCTGCTTGTAATCCTGCTAGGATTTGTGTTAGTTGTTCTGCTGTTAGTACCATAGGTAATACCTGGCCTTGTTCTTCCTCTCTTCCTTCATCTCCTGGTGGGGGGTTCATCTGTTGGTCTCCTGCCACTTCAGCCATTGTTGTCGTTGGGTGTTGCTTATAGATGCAACCAAATGTTACGATCGGCTATAAGATCTCTCCTTTCCTATATCTTGCAACAGGCAACGAACCTTTCGTTAGCTTTTTCTTAGAGATAATACTTACTTATCTCTTATTGTATTCTCTTTCCTTCGAGAATTCTCAATACTGGTTATCTTACACTATGTCTTAGATATTGACCGTTGCCAATACTAAGTCCTTATAGTGCTAACTAGTATTGATTCTGTTCTTCTTCGTGATTGTTGGCCTTTGTAGTAAAGAGCGTAAAGGTGTTTTATTGATAACTTATAAGATAGGAAATAACTTAGGTGGTTGCATGAAGAACTAACTATCAGGTCCTATTGACCTCCTTATATAGTTCTTCCAGCAACCCGCTTACAAATCAAATGAGTCACAACTGTGACTCATACACTCGCGTAACATATAACCTCATGACCATACTTGGTCATGCGCGAAAGTCCCATGACCTTAAAGGGGTCATGTGCGAAACCTCATGACTCGTATAAACGAAGTCATGCCTCTTAATCCTTATGACTCATAGGCGTACCTATGAGTCAATGCTCAACATACCAATCAAATTCAAACATAAACAACTATGACTCACAACTGTGAATCATGTGAAACCCTATGACTCATATATGAGTTGTAGTGCAAAACACAATATCCTATGACTCAACTGAGTCATGTGCGAAAAACCTTTAACAAATAAAATACTTATGACATACAATTGTATGTCATGTAAAACCATTACAAACCATGTCGAGTTTGTAATATTTTGCCAGTGATCCAAATTCACTTAAATTGACTACCAGGATGGTGATCCAAGATAGGTATGGATCGATCATTGCCTGGTATTCGAAGAAACAGACTATCACAGCAAAAAGCACTGCAGATGCAGAGTATATTGCCACTGCTACTAGTACTGATGAAGCTGTTTGGATCCACAAGGTGGATCACAAGTTACACCAATTGCTGAGTAGTACCCATCAAGATGACAACTATTCGACAATGTTATCACTTCCGGTATACAGTGATAATCAAGCAAATGTGCAGAATACGAATGCTGGAATACACCAAATACCAAGCAAAATGGTAAGTATCAAGTTCTATTGGTTCATTGATCAGGTTTAAGATAAAATAATCACTGTTACACATGTTTCTACAAACAACATGATTGCCAACAGATTTACAAAGGTCTATGGAAGGTTGAAGCAACTTGAGTTTGTCAAGAAACTTGGCCTTGTCTTCAAGGGGTTGAGAATGGCAAGTTTCAGGGGGAGTATTGGATAAGAAGGAAGTTGCATCAAAGAAGTTGGCAGGAAATAAGTTGTTAGGAAGGATAGACTGAAGGATGATTGGAAGGATAGACAGAAGGATAGATGGAAGAATAGACAGAAGGATAGAGTTGGGAAACTACAGTAGAGTTTTCTTTTGT
This sequence comes from Choiromyces venosus 120613-1, assembly GCA_003788595.2. Taxonomy (NCBI): domain Eukaryota; kingdom Fungi; phylum Ascomycota; class Pezizomycetes; order Pezizales; family Tuberaceae; genus Choiromyces; species Choiromyces venosus. The sequence continues at coordinate 24,696 of ML120481.1, read as the reverse complement.
TATTTGTTTCCTTTGTCACTGTAGGCTTGCTACAGGAGTGTGTGGAATGTTACGGCAGTGTGCAAGGTATCACAAGAGTGTGTGAAGGAATTTGGACACTTGTGGTGATCCATGGAAGGATCAATAGTTACTTGTTATTTTCATATATACTTATGTGTTTTTCTGTTTTAGTTAGTTAGGGAGTTAGACATGACCATTATGAGATTATTACTATTCCCCTCCAACTTTCCCTAAGTCCCATACTTATTCGCTCACTTTACATTATCCACTGCGCTACTAAATACTCTCCCAAGACTTAATTCTAATACTTTCTAGTATCAGGTCAACGCTAACACTAGTTGCCAAAAATTAGCGGGATGCAGGGAAATTCGGCACTATCAACACTACAGGGGATAGAACTTATCGGGGATCTCACCACGCTGGTGAGTAAGGTAGAAATCAGCACCACTTCCCTGATGCGTATACCGGTACTGTAGTTGCTCAAACATCCATAGAATTGGTATGAAGAGGGTGGTAAAGCAACCTGATTTTTTTATCTTTCTTCCAGACTTTTATAATTTATTTATTTTAGTATTTGAAGTTGTAGTCAGGTATATAAAAGCCCGAAAGAAAATGATAGCGCACCTACAGAACAATAGTTGGTTTTGGGCAAACGACCCCCAGTATCCGAGGAGACCGCCCCCTCCACACCTTACATGAGATGTCCCCGACAGTATGGAGGGTACGGATAGGCTTTAGATCTTAGTTAGATTATGGAACGCGTACGTACCAAAAAAAACAATGGATATATTGGAAAAATGTATATTTTAAAAAATTCCGGCGGATTTTGCCCTCGTAGTTTGTATGGAATTGGCTCCCAAGAATTTTCCGAGGATATGATACTGTAGCACAAATGCACAAGGCTGCGGACTCAGTGGGTGACTGACCACTCTGTTAGAGGAAAATGGCCTTAACTTAGCGTAGAGCCTTCTGTAGCAAAGCAGCACCCGGACACATGGTACAGCACAGTTTTGTTACAATCTATGATATCCGGTTGTTCATTATTATCTGAGGGTTCAAGGTAGCTACGTCCATCAAATTGGCTCTCATTAACTCAGGAGGCCTGTTCAGTATGGGTGGTATGGTTCCGGTCGCTATAAACCTGTACATGCGGCCATTGTTGAGCTTGATTATTAAGCAGGATCTTGGCATTTTTACACATTTTTTACGGCATTCTGAGGTTCTTTTTCGAGATTTCTCCTCCTGCAGGAGTTTAGAAACTCAAAAAATTCATCTGGAATGACAAAAATCCACAAACCGTACCTAAAAAGTAAAAATAATTTTGCCAAATTAGGACCGCAGTGTCTCACTTCCGAAAAATCTGTGCCTTCACCTATTTTTGCTTACATTTTGCAGGCGGCCATTACTTGAGGTTTTCTCACAAAATGCCCCAACTTGAAACCAAAAGATCATGGTCTTCCAGTTCATATTTTCACAAATTGAAATAATAGATCGATACAGCAGGTGTCTAGCTACAGTTCTATGATCTTAAAATCAAAAAAAACTTTCTTGTTATGATAGTAGTGATCATTCAACTTAAACTGGGGCATAATTTCTTCCTAGGATTGGCAGGTTTATCGCGACCGGAACCATATTACCGTATGAAGTTATATTTTTTTTTAGAAAATTGGTTCTGTTGCTATGGTGATTTTGCCAACCCCGCCCAAGGCTGAGAAAAAGTGTGACACATCTGATGTTAGGTGAATAAATACGATAAGTGACATGGCTGTAATACTGCAACATCTATCGGCAAATCTACGCATTTACACAAGCCATCCCGGGTTTACACTTGTACTGATATCTCTGGTACACTAATACCTCTCACCCATTTCTATTTCTTCTTCAACTCTAGAAGAGCCGACCATGAGTACTATTGAACTTGCAGAATCGGTCCTACAGAACTTCATGGGGGTGGAAACGTTCCTTAACTCTTACCAAGGGCTTGATCGAATCGCAAGAGGGCTAAAGCGACGTATTCTGGCTCTCAAAACCAACTTCACATTGGAAGTTGGATGCCTCCTTTCAAGGAACAACAATGGCAAGGGGATTTTTTCGCAAGTTGCTTCCGAGAGTGATGGTGTCATCAAATCCATCCGGAATGATCATCTATTCGAGGACGATATCAAGTTTAAGCTCGGTCACTATTACGGCCCACTTCAGGGCTATATGAACGGTGCAGAACAGGCATTGGAAGATATCATAGGAATTCTAGAAGAGCTGGCAAGGGATAACTCGGGGGAGGATGGGGCGCCCGAGACTCTAGGCCCCGTAGTAGCGAAATTCGGGATTATATCGATATTGGGGTTATGTTTGGTATGTTGGTAGTTCCTGCACCGTGCTCCCTACGAATATGATAAAAAGGTCATTTACTTACAAAATTGGCAGTGGCATTTGGTGGCAATATTCCTAGCAAGTGGATACCCCGAAGTCCCAATAAAAACCGAGATCGAGTCAGAGAAACCAGTTTCCGTGAACTTGAAGTTGAGAGGAAGCCCCCGAGAGCCTGAACTTGAGGAATTGCTGGTTGAATTAAAAGAGAACGTCGACTTCGTGAGCAAATTACGGCAACTTACTTATGATCCTACACGACCAGGCTCAAGGCCCTTCAAAACTTCATCTATCCCGAGTCCCCCCGCTTCAGAGCCACTCAACAATTCCGAAAAATCAAAGTCTAAACAAAAACGCGTTATCTTGAATACCCTTTACAATGTGCTCTCAGAAGATTTGGTTTGCCGGTGCCACTTCGTCCATCTATGCCTGTGCAGCGTTCCTGCAGCCCACTCGAACCATGTTTCCTCTTCGAGAAAACCAATGGACCCAGGATTGATCTGCTCTTTTTTTATCACTCTCGACTTGAAAAACTCTATGGATACTTATGCCGGCGAGGATCCTCTTTATCTTACAGCGTCGAGACGTGGATTCGGTAATACAAGCGTCATGCCTCCGACCCCCAGGCTCACCCCATCACCCACAGGATATTCTACCAGTTGCTCGAAAATTATAACCTCACCTCCAGGTTTCAGGCATCATCTCGTACACTCGGCTCCTCCTCCACTTGAGTTTCTCCTCGAGTCAACCAAGCCTCCATCGTGTTCCCCTAAGACCTACACCCCCTCAAACCCTCCGACGCTCCAGCCAATTCTAACACTTCGCGAAATTCTGGTATCCCATTTTGAAGGGAAAAGTAAGATTGAACTGGAGGACCGGTTCTTTCTTGCAGCCAAATTGGGACAATGGGTTCTTCAGCACCATGACACCCCCTGGCTGCGTGACCTCGATGCCAATGAGATTCGTTTCTTCACACGATGCGAGTCTGATTCGAAATACGGAAATTGGACTCCTTATATATCGACCTCCTTCAAAGAACTATCATATGGGTACGGACAACCTAACAAGGAGTTCTATGCGCTTGGATTGGTGCTTTTGGAGCTGGGGCTCGAGAAACCTCTCGTTTATGTCCGCGGGGGGGGCAAGGATGAGGCGCGCATTCTCAGGGTCGGCACCCGTGACCTGTCGAAGACTCTTGGGAGGACATATAAATCAGTAGTTGAGAAGTTGTTAGAAAAGGGGAAGAGCGGAGATTCGATCGATGAAAAGCTGATAAGTGAGTTAGAAAATGATATGAAATTCATCAAAGCAAAAGCTTTAGATTTTTTACCAGAATAGCATCGCAGTGTGGGTCCGGGCGTTGGGTTTTCTATTGCCACTCGAGGCGTGTTTGTTGATATGAAAATCATTGTTGTACAGTAAAGCATAACTAATTATGTTGAGTTTTTCGGGAATTTTTCATATGAAACTTTTATTTACTCTAGTTTAAGGATTTTATTGGGGTCTAATGTCCGTGTGTATGTGAGAGAGGGATTCGCGCGGCCGCGGTGTATCGGCACTAAACTCCACACCCCATAGAGTAAGCCCTATTATATATCGAAGTGGGATAAAAGGAAAGAGTAGATGGCAAACCCTAGAAAAGTACTCTCGATTACCGATACAAAAGAGACATGAGTTAGTAGTAGTTGAGCAGGCTGGGCAGCTGTACCGAAAACATCCCAATAATGAAAATGGTAGCCAACTTACTCCACCTCCCGTGCATGATGTGATACTGTGATTGTGTGTTAGTAACAGCTCTATACACACAGTCGAGCCTGGGAGTGCAAAAAAAAAGAGAAGAAAAGGCAATAAAAATAGTTGTAGATCCACCACAATATAATACTACGGACAACTCAATTCAATGCGCCTCCGTCGAAATGAAGTCATACTTTCCGTTGGTGAAGATCAAACCATCAGGTTGTTAGTAAGTAGTCTTTCCCAATATCTTCGGTTCTCTCTTTTTACATTCATTCGATAACCCGCAGGTTCAGGAAACCAGCCCACGAGACGACATTTATCCACTATCACGCCAGCATACGCAAGCACTCGGTCGAAGACTCGAAGACTCCCGTTTCTTGTTTGAAATCACCATGCAGCCCGCCATAAGCTGTGTTAAAGAGATGTCTATACCCCGTGGTATCAAAGTTTTGCGAGACAGTTTGGTACCTAAGTGACCTATTTGTCCCGCCTACAAAGCTGAGCAAGTCACTTTTACCACTTGCGCACATTGCAGAAATAATTTTGACTCAAATTTTCCTCGACTTACTGCGCTTCTCCACGCCAGACGTCATGTAGTTTTGAGTGAATGTTCCATGCGTTATACCCGAATATGTGAAGCTAGAGATGAAGACGAGTCCCCTCCCCCAAAATAAACCCAGCTACACATATAGTTTCTTCACTTGTACATAGATTGCTCAACCAAGGGTACAGTTAATCTTAACACATTTTACATTGTTTAAACAAGTGTCATACAGCGAAGCAAACTGCAAAGATATACTAAGAAAACCGCTTAAAGATAAATAGTGTGAAATTGAAAACTCCGAACCCTCCACATTAAAACAAACCAGGACTGAAATGAAGAATGCAACAAGATACCCCTAATACTCGCAAGAAAAATCACTACTCCCGCTTATTCGTACACATATCAGAGTAAAAGGTGAAAGTTAAGATTGCAATCAAATAAGGGAAAAACAAGGATATGTATGAGATTATGCAGGCTGAAAGGCGTAACGGTAGACAACAGAAAATATGCGTGGGGATGGTGGAGCCAGTTATCGGATTTCGTGCCTCGAATGTCAACGGTTGAGGCTCGGGAATTGGGTCTGGTGGAGGTGGGGTTGTCGAGACTGGTTGACGTAGCCGCAACAGCTGCGCTATGCCCTGATGTTGATTCTTGTTGGCCCAGGAGAGAGGTGTCCGGCCATTGCAGTCTTCTGAGTTTGGATTGACGTTGCCCTGCTGAAGTAATAACTGTACAGTTCCTTTATGTCCGCCGTAAGCGGCCCAGGAGAGGGGCGTACGGCCATCATTGGCGGCCAAGTCTGGTTTCACCCCCGCCCCCTGCAGTAGTAGCTCTACTATCTCGTCATGCCCATTTCTGGCTGCCCAAAGGAGCGGGGTTTGGCCATTGCGATCGGCCGAGTTGGGGTTGACCCCGTTTCTCCCAAGTAGGATGTTTATTATTTTCTCATATCCTTCCTCCGCTGCTCGGGAGAGTGGGGTGCGGTTCTCATTGTCCGTTGAATCAGGGTTGACATCCGGGTGGTCGATCAAAAGCTGCACTACTTCATCACATCCATTTTGAGCAGCCCGTAACAGTGGTGTTCGTCCTAAACCGTCCGCCGCATCCGGATCGATGTTTTCTCGAGTCAGTAGTAGCTTTGTCACTGCTTTCCGTCCATTTTCAGCAGCCCATGACAGTGGTGTTCGTCCAATATTGTCTGCCGAATTGGGATCGACATCAGGCCGGCTTAATAAAATGCCTGCTACCTTTTCATGCCCTTCAGCAGCAGCCCATGAGACTGGTGTCCGGCCGTCGGTGTCTCTTGAGTCAGGGGTTGCATTTCCCTCCTTCAATAATAGTTGTACAACACTTTCGTCCCCATTCCTTGCAGCCCATAAAAGTGGTGTCCGGCCGTCTTTATCGGGTAAGTCAGGCTTAGCTCTCCCTAGCTTCAATAATAGCTCCACCGCCCTTTCATTCTGGTTTCTAGCAGCCCACCAAAGCGGAGTCCGGTCATCTTTGTCTGCCAATTCGGTATCGATGTTTCCACTCTCCAGTAGCAGTTTCACTACCTTATCGTGCCAACTCCCCACAGCCCAAGAGAGTGGAGTTCTGTTAGAATTATCTGATAAATTAGGGTTGACATCTTCCAATTCTAGAAACACCTTCACAACTCGCTCATGGCCATGCATAGCGGCGCGTATTAATGGCGTCTGTCCATTTTCACTAATTAAATTTGGGTTTCCGGCGTCTTTCCAGGCTAACATAAGCTTCACTATTTCTGCATGTCCACTCCCAGCGGCCCACCAGAGAGGCGTTCGGCCATGGTTGTCAAGAGAGTTGGGACCGGCCTCTCCTTTCTCTAGGAATATCTTGACAACTCCTTCATTCCCGTTACTGGCCGCCCATGATAGCGGTGTCATGCCGCTCTTGTCCGGTATGTCGGATTTGATGCCGACTTGGTCTAGTAATAGCCTTACAACCGACCTGTGCCCACTTTCGGCAGCCCTCGAGAGAGGCGTACGTCCGTAATTGTCTGCAAAATTTGGGTCGACACCTTGCTTTATTAAAAAGTCCACCACTCCCGCATGCCCTTGCTCTGCCGCCCAGGAGACTGATGTGCGGCCACAGTTGTCGGTAGAATTGGGGTCGGCCATCCCTTTCTCCAATAATAACCTTACTACATTTTCATGTCCACCTCCAGAGGCCCACGAGAGGGGCGTTCGGTCGGAATGGTCTTTTGTTTCGGGGTCGATCCCTTGCCGATCTAGTAATACCTTTACTACTCCATGATGGCCACCTCCAGAAGCCCACGAGAGCGGTGTTCGACCAAAACAGTCTTTAGTTTCAAAGTTAATAGCACTCTCCTGTAGAAACAGTTCTACCACTCCTTTATGGCCGTTCCTAGCCGCCCACGAGAACGGTGTGCACTCGCCAATATCTTCCGCTTCAGGATCAAAATAGCCCCATTTTAAAAACAACCGTACTAATCTCTTATGCCCATTTCTCGCAGCCCATGTCAATGGGGTGCTCCCAGTTATATCCTTTCGACGGAAATCTGTGACTTCTGCATGCAATAAGGAAATTGCAATCTCATGGAGGCCAAAGAAGGCTGCGCAATGCAGTCCACTAAACCCATCGGGAATACCGTCCAAATCATGCCCCCAAGGCCACGATTTTTCTAATAAAAGTAGCTTGGCAGAAATATGCTTGTCATGTTGATTCAAGAGTTTCAGCGCAAGTGTTTTCACGCGTTCCGTAGACTCTTTTCGTGCATGTTCTCCCCAATAACAGGAAGCGTATTTAAGAAAAGGAGTTTCGGTAGGAGCGGAATGGAGTGTAGGGGAAAAGTTCCTGACGCACTGGAAATTGAGATGAGTCAAACAGGTTTCTGCGATCAGAGAGTGGGTTCTCTCAAAAAGGCTGGGATGGTCGCGCAGATATTTTTGTAGGGTGAGATGCATCAAGCGGACAGTTGATGTTTGTTTTTCAACGACCACAAGTCCTTGACAGTATTTCGATAAGGCCTCAATTTGGGGGACGTTATCGCGGTCATGATCGGTGCTCTCTATCACGATCCCGAGGGCGTAACACAACTCGTCGGCATGTAATGGTCGCTCAGAGTGAGAAAGCCACATTAAAACCTCAAGGCCGAGCTTGTCCCTTACCCGTTCCAGCATTCCTTTGTACACACCCTCCAGAGACAGACCTTTTGTCATCTCCCTTAGCCTTTTTCTTCTTTTGGAGATTGTTGGTTCTGATAATACTTGGTTGATTGTCAGGGCAACAAGCAAAAATCTAGACAGCATTTTCAGTTAACAATCTTAGCTTAGGTGTATTGGGAATACTCGTCCAAGTAGAATGTCCGCGGATAAATCATGAGCCCTAACCCTGCGCCCCATACAAATCTGTGCGCCGCTCGAACCCGTGGGCTCAGAATTACCCAAGGACATCTGGTTTTGACGAGTAATTGCTTTTACGTACATCCCTGAGAGAGTTTGAGGAATAACACTCATGATCTCTTTTTCTAGATTATCGTCTATTGCTTTGTTGGTAATCTGATCCTGGGCAAGCCTTTCAGTGATATATATCGATATGTCCTGCTTGGTGGGCTCTATCGAAATAATCTGTAGAGCCCCGGCGAATAATCTCTCCACTTCGTCTCGAATATGCCGCCGGCCAGTAAGGAAGATCCGAGTTCCGGGCGAATCTTGAATGATATTTTCCAAGGAGCGAAGAAGCGCTGGTCGATTCTCTACCGGAAATTCGTCCAACGCGTCGATACAGATGAAATTCCGTCGAAAGGATGCGAGAGCCGCCTTTAACATTTTCTCAATCTCCTCAAGTCCCAGAGTCCGACCCATATGTTTTTTTGATTTATTAAATTCCTGGATGATTTCTTCATGAAGCCCCGGTAAGCCAGCCAGAACCCCTTTCAGGAGCGCACCCATTAGATCCGTCGCGGTTTTAATTTCTGGTGTGAGGTAGTCGCAGTACAGGTAGAACACACCGACGTTGTCGTTTCCGTGCCGGGAAATCAAGGTGTCAATAACCAGAGAACTAATTTAAATACTGGTTAGTGATGTATATTATATGATGTTTTCTGGAAGAAAAAAAAAGATCTTTCATACCTGATGAAAGTTTTCCCGACACCAGGTTCGCCATAGCAGAAGAGTATATTGGGGAAAGTAGATCCATTTGCTGCCCAATTGACAAACTCGAGGGTTTCGAAAATCCAATTTCCCACACCGCCGACCCGATCTGTGCACACTCGTTTGTGTCTGTTCGGAGGTTCAAATTGAAATATCCACTTCAGAATCTCACTCTTTTCGTTGTCGGTTGACTGTTGGAGGGTTATCTGGATTTCGTTGATGATCTTCGTGTTCTTGAACACCGAATTTCCACAGTTCTCATTACCATTCCCACATGTGACGTTATTGTAAGATATCTGCGCTGTCGGGTTCATGATTTCGTTGGGCTAGTGAAGTTAAATGTATTGCGAAGGTTGAGGCGATTCTATTTCTCGAGATGATGGACTGTGGAAAGACACTGACCAGCTGTGATGCTGTACGAGTAGTGTTATTGTTCCACAAGCGCCACAGCAGGCCAATCGTTATCGCCCTCGGAATACGAGCACCGGGCTGAACAGTACTTTCACTCAAATCTATGAAAATAGTTTTAGAGATGAACAACCTACCCCTATGAGGAGTGAGTTGTAGTGATCGCAAGATTTCAGGTATCCTGCCAACTCTTCCATATTCTCCCCAAACCGCCCATGATTTGTACCGCTAGGGCCATACTAAACACTCTACTAGTACAGTACTGTGGGAATGCTTCTTGGTTTGGTGCCGAGAGGGGCATTCTCCTTGATTGTTTCTATGGGATATAGGGGGTTATAAATACAAGACTGGGACCTGCTGTCCACATCCCAAATTCAAGCCCACGTAATGTGTCGTAATATACTCGTAGGCCATCCACGAGTCTGACAGTACACCACAATAACTTAGGCGTCGATCGTTTATTTTGAGGCTCTCTGGGATATAATCTACGCCACACATGACAACATTTGCTAAGCGCAGTTTGAGATCCACTGCTCTCGACATACCCAAACTCCAAAACCACCCACCACCCGACACAGTTATATAAGATACAGAAGAATACTCAATGCCCGATTTGAGCCTGGGACGGGAAGAGACTCATGGTGGAGCGCAGTAGTCGTCGTACCCGAGTGGAACAGAGCATGCGGTTGGTCTCACCAAGGAAAGTTCGCTTGATTTTACCAAATATTGAGTGTTGATATTTGAATTTGATCCTGTCTGATGTCCTGCAACTTATGTTTCAATATGAAATTAGGCAAGCTTTGAGGCTAAACCGATAACAGGAAAAACTGTTCCCCTTCTGATCCGACAAGATTTTATCCACGCAGAATGACTCAATATGCTACCAGTACACTACAATTATCTACTATGCCGGTGCTGTGCAAAGCGCGGGCAAGGAGGGAACCAAAGGCATGACTGTGAGCACAAGCAACATACTGTATGGTATCCGTAGTGCACTTACTACGGCACCCTTCACGACTGTTTCCGGATGCACAAAAACTCTAGTTATCGAGTGGGATGACAGTCTAAATATTGAAATGTCTTAAATATTGAAATTATGATACCGGTAAAAGTATTCCTGCAAGTTGCCTTCTACTTCAGGGCTGAATTGAACATAGCAAATCTAAGGTAAAGTACATAAGAAAGGTATACTGTATATGATTTCAGCATTAACTAGAACTTAGCCGGCCACTATACTGTCATAACTTGTTTTTTAGAAGAGCATTTCCTGAAACTTCTAGGACTCCTTGTGATAATGATACCGTGGCATGACCAATGACCAGACCGCCTGGAATCTGGCTGAAATAAGTATTTCCTACTAGAGCATAGTCTCACAAATTTAGAGCTAGCTTTACCCATTAGTAAACTAATCATTTATAATCACTCGTTCGTTGCTAACGTTTGAACGGTAGCCTGCCGTAAACCGCCCAAACGCTGTTATTGTTGATGGTGAAAGGATACGGGAGTATTGACGCTGGATGGCAACGGGAGTGTTTGATGGTGAAAGGATACGGGAGTATTGATGTTGGATGGCAACGGGAGTGTTTGATGCTAGATGGCAACGGGAACATATTCCGGGACGGGAATGTGGTATCAATGGAAAGCTTGCATGGGATTTGCTTTGTCTTTCTTTTGCCTTGGTGGATTTCGGAGAAAGTTCTCCAGGTTATTTTTCTTTAATATGTTTTGGAATGTTGCAGCAAAAGATAGATGTTTGTGGCAAGCAAAAGATGGGGCTTGGATTGGTTTTATTTTGATATAATTATTCCTGTCTTTTTCGAATTAGTTAGTGTTTTGAGTTTCCTTATTGGTTATTATTTTTACCTTACCTCTTTCTTCATCAGACCATTGCACTAACTTGAAGTCCATGTTTGTCCACTGTGCATACTTGACCCTGCCTATACAACAATATATCTTTCTACTGAGCATAGTAGAGAGATATGACCCTTGTGTAACTTATACATATTCCCAACTTTCCAACTAACAAAACACCATTCGAAATAAATTACCAACTCTATTTTTCCATCATTACCCCACTAGCCTGTTCGCCTATATCCATTTATACCCAGTCTTGTTTGCCCCCCCCCCCCCCCACTTTGAACTTCTGGTTACTAACCTACACCTCTAATCCACCATCTTCTAATGCCTATCCCCAGCCAAGAAACCTCATACTGTTATTTATAAAGAGTTATTTGGAATTATTAATCTTGCTCAAAGGATGATCTAGAGCTGAGTGATTATTGGTCACTTTCACATTATGTACTATATCATACATACTCGACGCTGTCGGCTACGCTGGGTTGATCGGGTTTGTCTTGTTGACGACGGCATTCTACTAAACTGTAATGTATTGACCGTTCGAAGGCTCCAGCTTGTTAGAAGGTGCTTGAAGGTTATGAAGGATGTCCAGTATCGTGGTATGTTTCGGAAGATTGGAGTTGGGAGATTATAGGAGAAGGTTCTTTTGTTAGTTGTTTCCCGTTGTTATGGTGGGAATGTTATGGGAGTGTGCGGAGGATTTTGGACATGTGTGGTGATCCATGGAAGGATCAGGATTTCCTTATTATTATCATATATACTCCTGTTATTTTTGTATTAGTTAGAGAGATAAGACATCACGAGATTATTACTATTCCCTTACTACCTTTCCCTAAGTCCCACACGAATCCGTTCACTCTACATTATCCGCTGCACTGCCGAATACCCCCTCCAGATACCTTTCCTGACACTGCTGAGACTACTGTATGTAACATGCTAGTAGCTCCAGATCTCATGGTACGTGCCCTATAGCTCGACACCGGATCCGGCTCAACGTCAGATTTTTTTTATGCTTTATTGAAATCTCAAGTGCTGGCGGCAAACCAATTCCCCCCCCTCCAAAAAGAAAAGAAAAGGAAAAAAAAGGTCTAGGTATCCAAAAATTATGCAGCAGTTGAAAGAAGAACTGAAAAAGACTGAGAGAGCATTATTTCAATTCGGGGGCTTGGGTATTGCACATATGGTTTTGCAAAGTTCGAGCAACACCTAACTCTAAAATTATTTGATACACCAAACTTCTTGACAGCGAACTTCGGGGGGAATTAAAAAAAAAAAAGAGAGAGAAGCTCTTCAAGGAGGTGGAGAAGAAATTTAAAAAAAGATATTTAATGGAGCTTAAGCGGTACTTTGAGAATCTGGATACTTTTATAACATAATTAATGAAGTTCAGGGGCCACAAGGTAAGTCAGTCTCAAAATTCAAATCTGAAGCTGAGCTGAATCTGGTGTCGGGCTGTCGGGCATGTGCTATGGGATCTGGAACTACTAGCATGTTACACAATCTCGGTGGGAACCTTGGGCAACATTGTGGGTCAGACTTCGGCCACTATGTTATGGCTGTTGAGTGTTATATTACGAAACGATCAGATTCTCAAGATGCCAGTGTACGATACTAGACCAATGGAAAAGCCACAAACTGCCTACCCCCAATTCCCACGTATTCTCACATACTGACACAGATATCATACTCCTCGCTAAAACAAATATTTAGGGCAGTGAGCAGCATAGGGTATGCAAAAAACCAGCGTGTCCTCTGTCAGAACTTTTGGTATAACATGTCAGGGGGGGGGGATTCGGCGGCGCAGTGGGCAATGTAGAGTAAGCGAATATGTGTGGGACTTAGGGAAAGTTAGAGGGGAATAGTAATAATATCGTAAAGGTCATATCTCACTCCCTAACTAACTAAAACGAAAACCACAAAAGTATATATAAAAATAACAAGCAACTCCTGATCCTTCCATAGATCACCACATACATCCAAATTCCTCCGCACACTCCTGTGACACTCCCGTAATATTCCCGCAATAACAAAGGAAACAAATAACAATAAAATATCCTACTGCAGTTTCCCAACTCCAAGCTTCAGGCTGCCGTCTACCATGCCAAACATCCTTCCGTCCCGTTTGGCAACCTTCCCGCAACTTCCTTTATCCAACATGCTCGAGCCAGTAAACATGTTGAATGAACAACAGGCCACCAACTAATTACCCACTATAAACATTTAATATATTACACAGTTAGTAAGACCTTTGAGTATTGGTAGAGAAAAACAGGAAATAATACATACAGGTCGACAGACTGGCCGTTCAGGACAAAGAGGTCGTGTCCCGGCTGGGCAAGGTGTGCAGATCTGCCATGTCCTGGATGCAAAACTACCACGGTGTCAATAATAATCTATGAAGAGGGTGAGGATAGTAAACTGCAACGACTCACAGGCTATAAGAAAGGTTAACAGATATTCTATGCTGACGGGGTTAGTAGTAATCAAATCATATCACTCACTTGCTATGTTGGCCAAATCAGTGTGGGGCGCGCAGTGCGTTAGTGGGAGAAGGAAGGTGGAAGAAGACATTTACTAACAAGCTGTGATATAATCCAAAATATATATCAGTTATAGCTTGCGGGAATGGGGGTAGGGATTTACATACAAACTAAGAGGGGCAAGCGGTAATTGGTTAGCCTTCTGAAGAAGTACGATATGGAGATTCGCAATACTTACCTTCTATTGAGGAAATCAAGCGTGAAGTTAGTCTGGAATCAACGGCATTACCGAGGACATTAACCGATATCAATTACATACAATCTGTAATGGCAGGAGGGATATATCAGTAAAGTGGAAACCATAAACGATGGAGAGCGTGCAGGTCCGCTTACCGGCTGAAGGAATCAAGAAGCCAGATATCAGCAATTGCCATGAACTAGAACAGTGGCTGATCCTATTCACTTACATACTACAACACTCAGCGGGCCAGAGGTCAGCAATTGTCTCGTGCCAGAACCGTGTTCGATTCTGTTCACTTACTGCCTACAACACTCAGAGTCAGAGATCAGCAATTGTCTCATGCCTGAACCGTGGTTAATCATGTTCACTTACTCGCTACAATACTCAGCAAGCCAGAGGTCAGCAATTGTCTCGTGCCTGAGTCATGGTTGATTCCGTTCACCTACTTCCTATAACACTCAGCGAGCTAGAGGTCAGCAATTGTCTCATGCCAGAACTGTGTATGATCCTATTCACTTGCTTTCTACAACACTCAGCAAGCCAGAGGTCAGCAATTATCGCGGCTGGAACCGTGTTTGATCCTGTTCACTTACTAGCTACAACGCTCAGCGAGCCAGAGGTCAGCAATTGTCTCCTGCCAGAACCGTCTTTGATCCTGTTCACTTACTCCCTGCAATACTCAGCGAGCCAGAGGTCAGCAATTGTCTCGTGCCTGAGTCATGATTGATCCTGTTCACTTACATACTACAACAGTCAGCAAGCCAGAGGTCAGCAATTGTCTCGTACCTGAGCCGTGGTTGATCCTGTTCACTTACACGCTACAACAGTCAGCAAGCCAGAGGTCAGCAATTGTCTCGCACCTGAGCCATGGTCGATCCTGTTCACTTACTTCCTACAACACTCAGGGAGCCAGAGGTCAGAAATTGTCTTGGCTAGAACCGTGTTTGATCCTATTCACTTACATACTACAACACTCAGCGAGTCCGAGGTGAGCAATTTTCTGCCGCCAGAACCGTGACTGATCCTGTTTACTTACTAGCTACAACACTCAGTGAGCCAGAGGTCAGCAATTGTCTTGTGCCGGAGCCGTGGTTGACCCTGTTCACTTACAGACTACAACACTCAGCAAGCCAGAGGTCAGCAATTATCTCATGCCTGGGTTGTGGTTGATCCTGTTCACTTACACGCTACAACACTCAGTAAGTCAGAGGTCAGCAATTGCCTCGGGCCTGAGCCGTGGTTGATCCTGTTCACTTACTCCCTACAACACTCAGCAAGTCAGGGTCAGCAATTATCTCGTGCCAGAGCCGTGGTTGATCCTGTTCACTTACATACTACAACACGCAGCGAGCCAGAGGTCAGCAATTGTCTCCTGCCAGAACCGTGCCTGATCCTGTTCACTTACTTGCTACAACACTCAGCGAGCCAGAGGTCAGCGGTTATCTCGTGCCTGAACCGTGTTTGATCCTATTCACTTACCTCCTAAACATTCAGCGAGCCAGAGATCAGCAATTATCTCGGCTAGAACCGTGTTTGATCCTCCTCACTTACCTGCTAAACACTCAGTGAGCCAGAGGTCAGCAATTATCTCAGCTAGAACCGTGTTTGATCCTGTTCACCTACCTGCTAAACACTCAGTGAGCCAGAGGTCAGCAATTATCTCGGCTAGAACTGTGTTTGATCCTGTTCACTTACATACTACGACACTCAGCAAGCCAGAAGTCAGCAATTACCCCGTACCTTGAACTCGCTTGATCATGTTGCGTACAAGCTATAGCACCCGGCAGCTCCGCTGTTAGCCGTCACCCTCCGCCATCTGAGCCGTTTATCGAGTCCCGTACCTCCTTTATCTCCCCGCAAATCAGCCAATATTATTCTGTTGTCTACTAGTATTGAAAATTCTAACTTACACTCTGCGCTCATGAGATAATCCGGAGTTAGTCATGAGGGTTGCTCAACATCCCTAATACAATTCACTTACACTCTATTGTTCCCAAAGCTCTGACATCAGCAACACGACAGTGTGAGGGAGACATGATCAGGGACTTCTACTTGCCTTCTATCATGTAAAACAAGTTCTGAATCAGCACTCGATCCTTCTGATGACAGCATATTCACATACCGTCTGTAAAACAGGGTTAATTTATTGTCAGTTATGTACTAGTCACATCAACCCAAGAGACCTCCTTACATGCAAGATGTTATACCCCTTCCCATATAAATATACTTTGACGTTTCTCTGCAGCAGCATCCTGGTAATATTCTCGTCTTTCCGGATAGCTGCCAGGTTCAATGCTGTGCCATATATTTCGTCTCGAGCATGGATATCCCCCCCCTCCTCCAATAGTCGCGCCACTACAGTCTTCTGCCCTAGCCATGATGCTATCATCAAATGTGTCCAATCTTCGGGGCATCGATAGGAGGGCCTGACATGGAACCAGTACACCTGCAACCACGTCAGAAAGCGTCTAGATCCAGCTTCACACATTAGTCGTGTAAACTCGAATAACTCCATCTGCCGATTCTTCAAATCTCGAAAGTGGTCTGTCCAGTGTCTAGCTGCGTAATCAAGAAAGGCATATTTCTGGAGATAATTAACAAACGACCCATCTATCATACCATCAGCATCCACCAGTGCTAGTGGGTCGCTTTCAAACTCCTCTAGCGAAAGATAAGCGATACAAATGTCAGCCATTATAAAGTTAGAATCCCCAGGACACAGGGTATATTGCCAGTTTCCATGGCCTGGTAAAGATCCCTTAATCAAGAACTCCCTTGCGGTTTGGTGAACGAGGTAGATCTTCGAATCAATAACCCGCACGAAAAGCCCACACAAATTTTTCACCGTCCTTTCAAATCCTTGGGGAAGATCCCCGAGCTCTTTTATTGAGTTGTGCTCCCGCTTGATCCTGAATGCGACGTTCATTTCTCGAAGTGTAAGAGGTCTTGCAGCTGCTACCACTATATTCAGGATTCGTCGGGCTTTGTCGGGGTTAGTGCTCTTGTCAAGAATCTTGCTGTATAATTCTGCCAGGTCGCGCGGCGCAGTGGTGACAATATTAATAAACCCCTCCCGTGAGTCATCCTCACTATCTTTCAAAATCCCGAGAACAAGAGAGACCCAAAGGGATGTCCGATCGGCGGAAGATTCTAGGAGATTGCGCAAATATCCCAGCCCCCCCGGTCGTCCCCAGTATGACTCTAGTTCCCTAATGCCCTCATCAATGACACGAGTAACGTCAGCGGTAAGAGCATTGACCTCGTCCTCCTCTTTCAACCGGATCATTGTTTTGGGTGAGCCGAGTTGCATCTCGATTTTGTGGTACGGGCGACTTGTAACCAGGAATTTCAAAGGTATATGAGAAGTTTGTGGTCCCGGCAGACAGGCTATATGATGGATAAGTGGATATAGAGTCCTTTCCTCACACTCGTCCAAGGCGTCCACCACACAAATTACATCGCCACACCCCCCCTCAGCTACCGCCTTAACCAAAATATTCCACAACGTATCCACCTCCTCCACAAACCTCTTCCCTTTGCACTCAAACGCCTCCTCGGCATATCGGCAGAGGGACTTTCTCTGCGAAAAAAGCTGATGTAGTATTGCGCAAAGAGCAAATGTTGCGCTCCTCTGTTCCTCGCTGTCGTCTCTAAAAAAGAAATAGCAAACTATTGCGTTCGGTTGGTTTTTTAGATAGGTTACGAGGAACGAAGCGGTGACAGATTTGCCGCAACCTGGGTCTCCCGATAGCCAGAGGAGGCCTGATGTCTCTTTCTCCCACCAGTCCTTATACTTTGGATGTTCCGTAACCCAGGTGCAGGTTCCCTCGACTGGCTCGGGAACCCGATCTCGGTGCGACTCGTATTGGGATGTGTATAGACATTGCAAAATTTTAGCATGGTTCCCGGCCGGGTTTGCGTCCCCTTGGTTGATGTTGATAGTGCTGCCAGAGACGGTGATATTATGATCACCGCTGTTGCCGCTATGATTGCCTTGAATATTACTGTTGGAGGTAGAGATATTGACATTAGTGATTGGAAGTGCCGATACATACAAGCGGCATTCCCAGAGTATACCTTTGTTGTGAGGAACGGCCCTCTATTGAAGTGTCTGACAGTGAAATGCCCATCTCATCGATCAGTTCTTGAATTGCGAGAGGTCGGGTTTTGTTGATGGGGGAATGGGTGTTTTTTTTTGATATTTGTAAAGATAATTTCAAGCGAGAAAGAATACTGAAAGAAACAGAAGGGTTGGGAGGCCTGAAGACTACCCTCTTTCCAGAGAGCAAAATAGTTGGTGTGGAACCCCGCAGTACTCGAGTACAGCTACCCCCGCACTACAGTATTAACTGGCTCAATTGGACCTCACGCTAGTACAAGGCACAGGGGGGATGTTTTCGCACAAGACAGGGATTATTTTGGGGGTTAACCTAAATTAACCGTTCGTTTATTTTTTTTATTATTTTTATTTTTGTTTAAACTTTTCATTTTTATTCTGACTAAACTAAGGCAATTTATACTATTTAACGTATTCTACCCCGCCTAACCAAAAAGCTTATCCGCCTACTCATCCATCTCTTCCTGCTTCGTTTATTTTCGAGGGGGTACTGTGGGGAAGGAAAATGGTCTGCAAGGTTTCAGCTAGAAGTTGTGTTTTATTTTGATCGGATAAGCTAGTTGTCATGAGGGTCAGGGTTTGGACATTTAGTGGAAGAGGGGAAATGTTTGTTTGCTAGTTAGTTCGGTTGATAGCTTGGCAAGGGAATTGGTAGTAAGGCGGGGCAAGCATTAGGAGGAGGAACGAAGAAAAAACAAGGAAAAAGAGAGCAGAGGAGTAGCGGACAACGGACGAACATCGGGACATCGGGATCGGGAACATGGGTTTATTTTCTCTTTTACGAATTTCTTTTTGTTTTTCTTTCGATAGCAATTCCAGTGACGGAATTATATTTTCACTTCGGACGAATAAATTTGACCTCTAGTCGTGCGTGCGGCGATTGCCCCTTCTAGTAGTGTTTGTTCTCCCTTGCCTTTACGATTCCCCCTTTTCCGGCCTGTTTGTTGGAGAAGTGAACTCCCTCCCCTCTGTTCGACTGCCCTGCAAGGATTTTTCCTTCGCTGTCCGTTTCGTTTCCTATAGGTACCTTGAAGTGGATCGACCCCCCTTTTTTGTTTCTCAGTACTGAAAAAACAAATTGTCGACGGGTCAGGTTCAAAGCACCAAACGAAAAAGACGAAAGAAAAAAATGAAAAGAAAAAAACAAAAAAAACAAAAACCAAATCTCTTCTATTCTCCGCTCTCCTTCCAATCTATCCTGATTTCCCAACTATTTATGTTGAAATCCTCCAAAACCAACTATCCCATTATTTTCCGATAATCCTTTCTTTCGAAGCCTCCTTTTGTCCCATTTTCTTCCGCTTTTCCGCCCTTTCCGCCTTTTCCATCACCTCACATAGCCCTTTCATCATACAATTTGCTAACTAGTTACCCACACATCCAAAATTTATATACAAAAATTACGCAATCTCTCAATCTTCTAGCTCAACAAAACACAATCACCAACAGTCGTTTGGATCATGTAAAAATAGCTACCAAAGTGCTAAAAATACACAGCCAGATTTTGACCCTCACAGTACTTGTATGCTGAATCATGGTGAGGTGTGCTAAGGAAATTGCGCAATTTATCATGTAATATCAGTTTCACATTACTAACATTCTTCATAGAAGACATCTAACTCATCCACAGACTCATCTAATTCACCATCCTCCTCCGGCTCCTGCTGAACTCCTCACATATGCCAATCCTTCAGTCCTTCTACCAGGAAATCACAGTCTATCCCCTTGACCGAGATTTCTTGGTCACAGCTTCCGTTAATTGGAAGTGATAAACCCAGAATTCGGAATGCTTTTTTCACAACTTCGATCCACTCCCTTGAAAATCTTTCCCATGTCTCCCTGCTCAAGTAGTAAGTACCCTTCGCCATCCTACCATACTATTTTGCAATTTCTCACCCGCTAACAAAATCTTCGCCTCAGCCTCAATTTCATCCAACTTTTCTTCCAATACATCCTGCATCTGAATTAATGCTTTCCGATCAGTTTTCTAGTTTCGATAGGGGCTTTCAATCCGTCGTGGAGGGTGTTGCAAGGCAACAGCAAGTTGCTTTCGTTTTGAGCCAGGTTTCTTTTTTACAATGGCATAAGACCTTTCTGCAGGTAGAGGTGGTAAAATCGGTTCAAATCGGTTTCGACCAGCTTGTCTAGTTGATCCTCGCATTGCCCTAAATTTGTCCTCGGTCGGTCACAGTTGAGAGGAGTTATTGGTATAATTGAAGGTGAATTAAATGAATAGAAGGGCTACTTCATCTTATTTACACATTTTTATTTAGTTCAACATGAGGTGAGGTTGGAAATTGGGGACTTAAGCATTCATCTTGTATCCCAAGACAGTTTTTTTTTTTAGGTCAAGTAATTTCTGAATGCCTCACCTTATTTCAACATACTAGCATGATGTCTAATTGAGCTAGTTAATAGGATACTAAAACATTGATATTGTATTAGCCACTGCTACAGGTAATATTTCACCTATGATATAGTAATTAGTGGATATTGAATGCTTATTAATGCTAAAAATATTGTTTTTTTCTTTCTTTCAAGTATGATATGAAATTGTTCTATTGATTTTCTCTTATGCCTGGGGTAACCAAAACCGTCAATGGTATTTGAGAATTCTTACACATAAATATTGATGTTTTGGGGTAGTCCAACCGTAGATAGGGCCGGTAGGTCTAGGCCGTAAGCTTCTTGAAATAAGGTAAAGTAGGATAAAACGAAGATCGTTAAGGTAGGCTCGTATTTTCCCGAAGTATTTATAAAGGATATGTGTAATAATAGTTTTTTCAAGAGTAAGATAATGAATATATTAATAAGATCTCTTCTCCGTTGCTTGATGTTTCTGATAGCTGGGAGTACCTCGATATTTATATTCCGCGTCTGGGTTATCGCGGGCTACAACCAACTCCCATACTATCTAAGTACCTCCGTCAAAAACCTCTTAAATTTCTTAAGTGCGAACACCTTTGACCCTGAGAATATTTGCCTTGCTTAGCTTTGATCTCTTCGAACTCCTATTGTTTCTGGGGGGTGTGAACACCCCTCCAGTAGGTAGCCTTCGATCTCTCCACTATATGAACTTAATTTGAGTATGCCGCCCTAATGGCAACTATACCAATTGTTCTGCCTCAAAACATAAAGTGATCAGCTTTAATGAATGAGCGCGGCCATTGTGTTGCATATTGATGCATCACAAGGCCCATCGGATATATAGGGTTTTTTGCTCTGGATCGAGCCAATAGCTTATCCAGCGAAAACCTCTCATACCGATTCTCGAGTAGGCCCTCTTGGGGCACTACTTCTTTCAAAGCAAGAGGCTCGGCTCTATGGCTACCCGTCGGTGCCATAGGCTCACGATATTCGGTCACTAAGGTTTCTTCCCAAATCGTCCCATTACTTATCAGCCATAATATTTAACTGCTAATGTACAAGGTAATAGCTTGCTCAAAACTTAACCAAATTCCTCCGAGTCACTTCCCATGAGTCGCCAAAGGTGCCCTCTCATATATCCTACGGACAGCATCCGGTCGGACGGACGGCGACGACGTATATGGTGTTATGCTGAAGGTGCCATTTATTGTGGCTAAAGTGTCGGGACGCAACTCGGCCGTAATACCGTAATGACGCCCGGTCCCTACATGGGGGCTGCAGGGGTATGGTAGAAATAATCCTGTGTAAAGGCTGGGTAATTTTGGCCCTTTTTTCCATATGCCTAATAGTAGCTCCCCCTCCCAAGACTTTGCCTCGAATGTCTCTTTCAATATATATAAAAAAAATAAAAATAAAAATAAAAATAATAAAAACTTTTCCATGGGAACTCAACATGGTAGGGTAAAAAACTTTTGTGCGTTTGCTTGGCCACACAAAGAAAACCTTGCCACATTATTCCAATCCTGCCCAGTCCTGGCATTTCGGGATTCAATCTATGAAATTCCATCACTAATTCCTCGGCACGCTCTAGGTGCTCCGGGGGTTCCCAGGTGTTCTCGTCTTCGGAACAACCTTTCCATTTCACGAAATATCGGAGCTCTCGGAGGACCTTATTTTGTCCTCTAACTCGTCTCGTGTAGGAGATTATTTCACTCCTCACAATTCTCTCCACTTCCCATTCTAAGTCACCTTCGACTTCTTCTGGGTCGTGGGGTGGCTGTGCACGTCCGGGCCGAGTGGAAACTCGGTAGGGTTCGAGCAGCGCTACATGAAAAACTGGATGGATTT